>WNLI01146457.1:0-15955 GCA_025802215.1 Wirenia argentea
AAGTCGCAGGACCCTTACTTTTCATTTTATTGGAAATGGTTTGCGTAATATTTTACATTGACAAAAATGAAATCAGGGGTTATGTTCTAATTGGGAAAGGGTGTTGTTAAGCTATAAAAACTTTCAAGGAGAATCGGGCTAGAAAGTAGAAAATAGACATTTTACTAACATTATGTAAAGAAAAACATTCCTGATGGACAATAATTTGGCACGATAGAGTAGCCCTATAGTATAAAATTGTTATATTGATAATTACCTATACTCGTAGTATACCAGGTCCTGTAATCTATGTATCAGGAATGATTAACGACCTCCCAGGCTACACTGGACTTGACTAATCACCTGCCCCATCAGTACATCTCATTGATGTCTACACAATACTCTCTAATCGCCCAAATACCTGTGCCATCGGGGCATCGATTCAATCCATGCACCAAATGACTAATGGCCTGTCATATCCGTGTTACCTGTATCTGTGTTACACGGTTATGTACCTTGTACATGAATATTTTTGGCCCGACACGGACCGCACGGTACGTCACGGCATGCTATAGATCCAAACTCTACGACATGTCTCATTTTCTCTTCTAAAAGAACATGACCGCTGTCGTAATATCTGGCCATGCAGGCCTTTCATGTTGTTATGATAATAAACGACCGTGACATATTATACAGGTAACGGTGCCTTGCCAGAGGCGTGTTTACATCGATTTCCATCCCGAAACAGAGCCGAGCCGAGAACGATTGATATTGGCGCGTGCGAGATGATGTTATTTTAGCATTTATATGCGCGCATATACTGTAGCATCATCCAGCGTCTTCTATACAAAATAATCATTTTAATATGCTGGTAATAGTTCCTGGGCCGTGGCGTGTCGTGCCATATATCGAGTAATAATTTCCCAGTGTAAATGTGGTATTATACATACCTTTACGCACATGTTTGCCAGAGTTCAGGTAGCGGTACAGGTGCGTGACCCGGTTACTCCGCATGCCTGCACCCCCACCCAATCAGTCATTAACCGTTGACGTATTACCTTCGGAAAGAAACGTTCCAGAACCGATGTTTCTTTCTGTGATGTGTTCCTGCTAATTTTGTGTGCATTTTTAGACTTGATAATGAGTGATCTTTGTCTGCATCGCCCTACATCAGCCATAAATGAGGTAGTAAAGTAGTTCACAACTTCACAACAGCTATTGTATTCGTACAAAAACACATAAAAAACAAACAAAAAACGTTCGAGACACGGAGTTTCTTTGTGCCACATGTTTCTGCTAATTTGCGAGCATTTTTAAACACAACACATCACCCTGATTATTGGTTGCGTTGCGTAATTTACTGGTCTAATAACGCGTATTGATACATTCGTATATAACCAGAAACGCCATTCACAAGTCTATACCATGCATTTATCGCTACAAAATACAATGTTCGTCCGTCTGCATGTTTGTGCACCCGTCTGTCTGTCTGTCTGTACATGTATATGCATTGCATGGAATCCAAAACTACTGTATACTGGACCGACCAAAACAAAATGTACACACCTGTAGGCCAACACCATCCTGAGTATAATGTATTTATTATGTAAACAGACATCGCCCTCAGCATGCCCCTTGCCCAATAATATGTAATTGCGCAAAACAATGGAATGTCAAATGAGCGGGTGCGTCACTTTTAGAGAGAGAAAAACGGAGTAGAGATTGAAATTGAAGTTCCAATGTCACAGCGTATACGTAATATTCCTGCCAAAGGGAGATGATACGCAGCTCCAAACGTTTGGAAGTTGAATGGCCCCATCCTCTGTTTGACTTGCGAGTCATTTAATCCACAAAGATTCTCCGACTCTGTCGTCTGTGAGGTAGGCTACAGATTCACGGCCCACAATAGTCATGAGACTGCGTGTTTGTTTGCGGCAGCGTAATTCCCGCCAAATCACATCCCTGTTGAAATTACTCACTAAGATCCATACCATGTTTTTCTGTACATATATACATTTCGTTTTGTTGTTTTCAGGTGACAGTGACAACGCCTCCATTACCACCAACCACCTCACAACGATGACGCCACACATCACGTGACATATACCACCGGATGTTACCATGCCAACGCGTCTGTCACTCGTCATGCGCACATACTCGTTCGTCATCATCTTGTGCGCATGCGTGTTCGTCTGTCGCGGCCGTTCGTGTAACTTCCCCGACACACTCAGAAAACACGGAATTCATGAACACTGGAAATGGAAACTGACGTATGATGATGCGAACCGTAATCAAAAGGAAACGTTGTTAGTGACCTTCAAGGCGCACCAAATGGAGGTGAAATCCGCAATGAAGCCTGGTGGTTCCTTACATAAGATTGTCTTTAGTCGGTCGTGTATCGAACGAGTGATGACGAACACGTATATTGTGACTCACGAAGCGACCGGACAAACCGTTAAATACCTCTGTATGGAGTTCGTCTTTCGGAGTGAGTTCGTGCTCCAGTTGAAGACTTCAGAACATCGCGACCAGTTTGATTCGTCAATGTGTCGTCATCGATCGATGCGGGTTAACCAATGGCCGCTCGTATCGCGCGGTTTTCACAACGAGTATAAAGTTTGTGCGTTTACCGGTGGATTCGATCTGCGGATGCGGGATTGGACTGGGAAGGATAACCAGTGTAATGAAATGGCTGTACCGATGAGGATAGAGAGCGAATGTCTCAAGGGAGAGGGCATCACATTCAACTTTCGCGCCGAGTCGTGCGTGACGGACGTACCGATGGATATGTTACAGAAAACGATTTGTGTGACGGACTGGACGGAGGGTAGACATAGATACTCGGTCTTACGGAAACAGAATAATGTTAACGGCGAACTTTGGTGTTTGAAGACTCCAATTAAACAAGGCGATTCTTTCAAAGCGAAGTTGTTTTTGGATTTTACGTGCGGAAATCGTTTGAATGAGTCGGTGAAATTTCTAACGCTACCTTTGAAAAGAACGCAACAAAAAGCGATATGTTCTGATGAAGATCCGACGTGTGGTCAACACTGTAATAAATACATGACGCAGCATTGCCTGAAAAGTTGTAATAAATGTACGGTATCCGGCGCCGGCGCCTGTAGCTTCCCACAGGATATGCAGGGTGACTGGTTTCAACGAAACTTCGATAAATATTCACTAATATCGGTGACAACTTCGGAAATAAACGTACATTCAGTGGGAACGTTTACGTGTCTGGCACCACCGGCAACATTAGATAGGGATTTACGTAAGTTCGCGTTGTTGTCGACGTTCGACAATGGCTGTCTACCAAAATACACGTGTATCGCCGTGCGGAATTACAAGTCTCCGTCGGTGCTCGCGTACTCTCTCGCCCAGAGCATCACGTGGCCTTATAGCGGGGACCAATCAGCCGAGTTATCGTGTAAGGACGAACATTTCCAAGTGGATCCACCACCGGTTAAAAACACGTACCGGACAGCGTTAGACACACCGAAAACAACGATATCACAGGAGTATTCGTTAACGGGTGTTCAGTGTGGCGATATAGACGCTTACACGATCCAGGGGGAATTTTACACGAACGAAACTTGTTCAGGACGGTTATATCGTGATTGTACAGACACTTCACGGTTACGGTTTGAGTATGTCGGGTGTATGACACAACCACGTACCTCAGACTATGTGTGCTTAGCCACGTACCATGGCCGTTACTGGGAACGGGTGATAACCATCCAGAACCTACGTGACCAGAAAGACTCGCGATGTCTCATGTTCAGTACGTCTAAACCGGACGAGTTGTTAATGATGGCGGCTAGCGACTGTGATAAATTCTCGTGGGAATACGTGATATCGGGACAGCGAACCGCCATCGGGAGTCTCCGCTTCAAACAACTGGCGTATAAATGTAAGAACATCCCTCCGATCGTGCGATCAGTGCCGACGTCATCGCCCGTCACACCTGCTATTGTTCCCGCGTCACATAAGCAGGCTGACGGCCCCAAGAAGACATACGATACCACGTTACGGCCCATACAGCCCATACTAAGCTACGAGATCGATACGAACGCTAAATACCAACGTAATCCTAACGACGGCAGTCATAAGGCTCGTAGCGAAAATACAATATACGAACGGAAGTCAGTAGGGAGCGGTGGTAAAAGCCGCGCATGCCCGGGGTCTCGTGCCACGCTCGGTACGACTTTTGTTCTAATGGTGGCGGCCTTGGGCGCTCTATCCAACCGATAGCGACTGTAATTGTTATTTCCCGGTTCATCTCATTGCGATATGAAATGTCAGGAAAAAATCTGCGTGACGTCATATCGCAGTGAGTCGCACGTATCTAGAGATGCACTGACGCAGACACGCGGGCGATTCTTGTGCGCGATACGCGACGTTACGCGCGACATGCCACCGACTTCCAATTTCGGCGACACCGCAGAATGATCAAAGAACGCAGAAGTGCAGTGAGTGCCTGAGGTGTACCGCGACCTCTCACAAGTACCGCGCCACTGAGCGACGACCAAGAGCCCCTTACGGCCATTCCATACTCCCAATTACTTTAATGTTTTCTTATCCGAAAAGCAAAGGGGTCGGGGTCGAATTAACGATTTACGCGTGAAATTCTAAGGATTACTCATGCTATGATTAAAGAATCTCTTAGAGTCGAGAAATTCTCGCTTTATGGTCCCGGTGTGAGGGTATAGCCTACCCGCGTTATGGCGCTGCGGGTGCGGTGTTGGAGGAGAACACTCCCTTTATGGCGTGGCGGTATACAGCGCCCCTTAACCACTCCCCTACCTTACGTGGAATGGAGCGGGGTAATTTGGATAAGTGCTGTTAGGGAGGGAATAACAACAGCTCCCCTGTTGCCCGTTTATCGACTTTGTGACCGATGTGATAAATTCGAGTTGTAAATCATAATTGAATTAGTTGATTTGGATAACGATACTGTGTACTGTGTATATAGTGTACAGACAAAGTAATCAGACAAATGTGTCAGTATAATTATGATGTAAATAATTATTGTATACAGTTGTACATAATATTATCTCATCTTGGATAAAACTGTAATGGCATGGCTGGAGGATTTTCAATTATAAGATGAATTCGTTATTGTATGCCTGAGTGTTCAATGCGGGATTTTATTGTCACTCAGGTTAGTGTTTTGCACTCGGCTGCGGCTCGTGTAATACAATAACCTGCGTGACAATAAAATCCCGTATGGAACACCCGCCCATACAATAATTACACATAACACATAATTATGTGCAACCAAAAAATATGCATTCTCTTGCCACACACAAGCTTACATAACCCCTTCTCCCATCCACCCTTCCATACAGGTGCCAATAATATGTGAACTTGCGAAGTATAAGGTGCTCTAAGAGTGTTTGCCAGCGGTACGGTGTGTATAGGAATGTCTTTCCTACCAGAAAACACATAGATTTACACGTTATGCCAGAGTATTTTGTTGGACACACTGAAAAAACAATGTCCAAAATAATCTTTTGTAATTTGTGTAAACAATAACCTGTACTGTATTGTTTACCTGTATTGTTTACATACATACTCGTATTCACACCTGCGCTAATTGTGCTGATTGGGACGCACGCATGGACGCACGTATGCATGTGCCAATTAATCTCACTAATTACCTGTGCCTATAATCAATTATTACGTTCATCATTCTAGGTATGTGTAGCTTTGGTCTCCTACGTATATGGCCGCTAAATTCCCTATAGTTCACTCGTATACTTTGTTAGCTTTCTGTAAATTATTTACATGCCGGTAATTATCAATATGAATATAACTTATTATACATAACATTATGACGTGTACATTATTGTGGATAGGCCTATTGCGTATACAGTGTGTCCCAGAAAAAAACGGAATGATTGCATATTTATACAAATACCAGAGATGTACTTGCAGGGCTACGGAAATATGTTATGAACTTATGATGTTTGCCTCACATGAATACAGTATTTATAATTTACTTCGCGCACGACTGTTATAGTAGTGAGGTCACTATAAAGCGACTTCGAGTAGACCTCAAGTTTATGCCTATAACTAATAAAGGAAAATGCAAATCCCACCAAAATCTGTGATAGTCTAAATCTTTGGAAAGCTGATATGATGATTGTACACCTTTAAAACGACATACCACACTTATGGCCACACTTATGGCTACGCCTACTGAGATTTAGATGTTAGATGATATATTTTGGAGACATTTTGTTTCCGTTTTTTTTCTGGGACAGACTGTGTAGGCATAATATCCTATTGTAAAAATGTGTTTTGTAAGTTTTGTTAAAATTGTTATATTATTGACTAATTTGAATTATACCCGTTGTTACTGTACATTTTAAGATACATTTGTAAATACATAGTCATAAATTGTACATACATTTTAATTTATAAATAAGGTGCACAGTACGATAGTTATACATAATAGTATATATATGGTTACCTTCCTATATAATATTTATGTAATATATTATATTTCAGATATCCTTGATATTGTCATTCTCATCGTCATTGTCATCAGAGCAGAAATGTAGACACACAGCGTGAACTATGAAGGTATAGAAAAAACTATTCAATACACTGAAAAAGTGCTTTTTGCCAAATTTACGGAAACTTTTTTAGGAGTGTATCACTTTCATTTTTTTTTCAATAGTTCCATATTTTAATACAAAATCAAAGTCCTGCACATGGGCAACCAAATGCCATACAGTGATGGCAACCAAGATTGATATTCCCAATATCATTGAACCAATGCACCAGGTAATTCACACTAAGTTCATATTTCAAATTTATGCTGAAACTATAAGTGACGTCAAAATGAAAATCACACCCACAAACACGTCCGAGTGGGGGAGAGTGTTACATGTGAGTAATTATGTCATAACTACCAGGATACAAACAATTATTCAACCCCTGCGAATAGTAAGCATATCTATGAAGTAAAATAAACCAAAATCTGCTCAATGTATAATGCCTGTGACTATTATCAGTGGTACTGCATATCAATATCAAATGTATTGAATACTTTTACAACTGTCATTTATCGTGTAATTGTTAATATATTTTTAACACAAATATAAAACCTCAATATTTTGTAAATATGGAAGCATTGACTAAAAAATTATAAACCCCTAAAAATGTTCACAATTTTCGGAAATTTGACAAAAAACAATTTTTGTCAGTGTATTGAATACTTTTGCAACTGACTGTATGTACACTTACAGTAGAGTATTGCGGGGGATATATATACAGATAGACTACGTAGTGTATTAATTTTACAGTAGAAACCCCGAATATAAGTGACCAACAATGAAAACTGTACAATACATATATACATGTACATAATACTTTATACAGTTTTTAATTTATATAAAATAAATTTATGTTCAGTCGCGTAATTCTAATATATGTAAAAGTTTTATTTATAAAATGTTACATAGAAAAAAATCAAGAAAACAAAATACAAGTATAAAAAACTGATGTAAGGTATGTTTTCATTTTAATTCGATTTGTGGTGTATTTATTGAGTTGTGTACAAACCAAGTGTACTAAGTTCGTTCGTTCGTTCGTTCGTTTGTTCATTCATTCGTTCATCCATTCATGTTCGCTCGTGTTCATTCGAGTCAGTCAGTCAGTCAGTCAGTCACTCACAGTCAGTCAATCAATCACAGTCAGTCAGTCAGTCAGTCAGTCAGTCAGTCAGTCAGTCAGTCGGTCAGTCGGTCAGTCAGTCAGTCAGACAGCCACAATCAGTCACAATCAGTCACAATCAGTCACAATCAGTCCCAGTCAGTCCTAGTCAGTCCTAGTCAGTCACAGTCAGTCACAGCCAGTCACAGTCAGTCACAGTCAGTCACAGTCAGTCACAGTCAGTCGCAGTCAGTCGCAGTCAGTCGCAATCAGTCGCAGTCAGTCACAGTCAGTCGCAGTCAGTCACAGTCAGTCGCAGTCGGTCGCAGGCGGTCGCAGTCGGTCGCAGTCGGTCGCGTCGGTCGCGTCGGTCGCAGTCGGTCGCAGTCGGTCGCAGTCGGTCGCGTCGGTCGCAGTCGGTCGCAGTCTGTCGTAGTCGGTCGCAGTCGGTCGCAGTCGGTCGCAGTCGGTCGCAGTAGGTCGCAGTCCGTCGCACTCGGTCGCACTCGGACGCACTCGGTCGCACTCGGACGCAGTCGGTCGCAGTCAATCATATTCAGTCACAGTCATAGACGGTTAGTCAGTCAGTAATAAGCCTAAAAACTAGTCCCCATATACATGGTATATCGCTTACGCGCCAAAATGCGAAAATCGCTGCTAATTTGAACAATGAAATCGTTGTTCAAATTAACGTAATTTTTCGCATCTTAACGCGTAAACGATATACGACGATATAAAATAATAGGCTAATAAAACAAATAACATAATACGGAGCTCACTACTGACGTTCACAAACCCAACTCCCTAATTGCCCCCTGTAGGAACCAGCATACCCTTAACCACTTCAAATAACACTACAATTCGGTCAATCAGCAGAGTGGAGTTCACCTCTCCATCTCTCTGGAGTTAACCGCCAAAACGATTGAAGAGGGCAGCAGGAGACAACCGAGTAGCCAGAGGCAGATTCGTAGAATGGGAGACGGGGCGCAAAATTTAAAGTGAAACTTCATACTCATAGTATAGTTTCTATGTCGAGTAGGACCACCTAACAAAACCAAACTCGACTACGAACGCATATAATATTCACAGTACGGCTATTTGGACTACCACATGCACTAATGTAACTCGCACTGCGAATGCCAAACGATTATTTAGATGTTCACACGTACTATCACAATGTTGGCGCGTAACGACGCGTTTGGTCAGGCTGACTGAAGCTATAGCGCAGTATTCATAAACATTATATCAAGCTTCACTCCAACGACTATACGTTCATTGTGTAAGTTGTATGATAAATGGGACCCATTGCAGTATACACGCCAAACTACGTTCCTATAGATTGATTAGATTCACATATTCATGGTCGTGGTATACGGTCGAATGTGTAAAATGCAAACCGTCTCAACGGACTTTTTTAATGTTGGCGCATAAATATAATTAGCTAGTTATCCCACTTCAAAGACATTTGCTGCAATTCTAAATTTCCACTCTTTGACTGTCAAGATAATTCTTCTCATGACGTATCTATACATGTCTTTGGCAATCAACGGGTTAAATTTAATCATGCTCTCGAGGTGAATGTTCATGTCCAGTTCGGACGGTTCAGCAATGACAAACTGTGTACCGCGCTCGCTGCGTTCTACTTATACAGTATTGTACTCAAATGTGTTCATATTGTCTTGTTGTGAAGTGGGATAAATTCGTTATTTACCTGTGGAGCGGTGGCTATACGGGATAGCATCTCACCTCATGTTTGCATATTTCCCTCGCCTTCGGCTCGGGAAATATGGAACCTTCTGTGAGATACTATCCCTTAGCCACCGCTCCACCGATTAATAACTAATAATATACCATACAGTGAGTGAATGTATGTGTCTCTCACATATTTTTTATAATGTTGGCGCGTAAATATCATTACACGCCATAACGTATGTATAAAATATCTCACATGGACATCTATAATGTTGGCGCGTAAATATAACTAGTCTATAGATATGCCGTATACAGTGAATGTGTGCACGAATCCACAAAGCAGCGACTGGTTCTGCATTTATACAGTAATGTCGTTGCCCTTCCCGCATCTGAAGTGTGCCATCCGTAACCCCTACACGGGCCTACAGTGCACAGACACAGACAATCTACGAGTGTCACACAATCGGTAGTTTCGGCTACCCAATATCTGCGCGGTTTCAAGTGCGGGTCATTGTGCGAGGTCAGGAAAATCGTTTGTTTGGCGAGTTTGTATAACAAATGAGGCGATATTGGAGAGAGTGTGGTTTTGTTAGGGACTGAATGAGGCATGCTGGCCGGATAGCTTAGCGGCTGAATGGGGCATGCCGGGATACGAGACCGCAACGATAATAGGACTCGTCGAGTGCGTCGGCACGGATACGGTTTCGGGCGTGTGTACGCAGGATTATTTAGTTCTTCTAAACAAGATCATGTTGAATGATTGGAAGTTAGATTTTCAGACAGAAAACCCGGATAAATAACCGAATTCTAATTAACTACGCGGGATAATCCATAATAATGTTTATTGAAGCTCAGATTTGTCGGGTTTAGGGGTATAGACTATGGTGGTGTCCATGCATGGTCAAGTTAATTTTAACCAACTGGTGTTTTGAGTATGTAGGCTATATTTACCATTATGAAACGAACATGCCGAGCCTGTGTCTAGGAAAAGCTCTGCGACATGGCCTTGAGGGGGATTACTTTGAGAAACTACACATGGGCTGACATATGCTAATCTTTATTCTGACAGTTACTTACATTGTTGTGTCTCAAAAAATTATTTTAACACCATTTGCATATTCCCCATACGCACACCTAAAAAATCAATTACCAATGCATATACTATTTTATTTGGGTAAATAATCATTGTGCGAAGCGTTTGGTAATCCTATTGGAAGTTGCATAATGTTGACATTTGATGATTACGGATCACATTTCGTTGCCAAGCAATTACTTTCATTATTGTACAGTAAAGATAGAAACATTACGAGAAAATTACGCAACGTCAGCGCGTTTACTCAAGGCTAGTTCTCTCATGTCGGTGTAAACAGGAGAAAATTACTATCCGTTTTAAAGCGCAAGGGATGCGTATTTAATTATGCGAGTTTATTACAGCAAAGATAGAAACAATGACGAGAAAATTGCAAGTCGCGAAAAGGTTTATTACATAATTATTGTTTCCAATCGATTTGATGCAGCAATTATGTAATCATGGAGGAAGAGACAGGAAGGCGGAATGACAGCGCAATGAATGACGAGAGTTGCTATGGAAGACAGTAATTCCGCACCCATGCACACCAAACTGTAACCGTAATCGAATAATCCGCTTCGCTTCTGTTATGTTGAATAGCCTATATGTTCGGTTCCAGCTATGTCATGGCTACTACACCAACGACAGTAGACCCCTCGAAGCGGGCTAGAAAAATCCTGAAATAATCCTCTTCAGTTCGGTTCAGTTTCGGTGTATATTCACGGTCTGCGAATTAACCGGTTTTAACGCGTTGTAACGGATTAATTTCTTGGTGTAGTAGCGGTATTTGAGTCAGAAAGGCATATATAACGATGAATGGCCATGTACAGATGGACGAACCAAAGACAGAGACATGAGTGACGAGAGTTATCATGGAAGAACCACAAAGGCATGGTCAGGAATGGTGACAGATGGAAGAAGCAGAACGACAGAGAGCACCAGGAAGGGAGACCGATGCATGGGAGAACGAGAAAGACGGACAGCAGAATGAATTGCGACGGATGGAGGGAGCAGAAAGGAAGAGAGGACCAATGATGCCAACAGTATATGTAAGAGTAGAAAGGTAGACAGAAAACACAAGACATGGAATGGCAGAGCTGAGAGGAACAACAATGGCGACAGGTGGAAGAAGCTGACAGACACAGATCACCAGGAATGGCCATAATCACATAGGGGAGAACCGACATAGAGAAGGGCAGAGAGTCAGAGAGCACCGGGAATGGCAAGAGATGATAGAACCATGAAGCACCGGGAATGGCGAAAGAGGGGAAGGGCAGAGAGTCAGAGAGCACCAGGAATGGCAAGAGATGAGAGAGCCAGAAACGCAGAGAGTCCTAGCAATGTCGACAGTATCAGAGTGTGAGAAAGGCAGTACATGAGTTGCGTTATGGAGGACCAGAACGGCAGAGAGGACAATGAATGGCAACAGCAAGTCAGAAAGCCAAAGAGCATGCAGTGATAACAGAAGAGTCAGAAAGGCAGATAGTGTGCTACAAGAAATTGAAGAGATGGAAAAAGGTGAGACAGAGAGCACCAGGAATGGAGACAGACGGAAGAGTCAGAAAGTACCAAGAATGGCGATAGATGGAAGCAGAAGGGGTGCAGCCTGCAGAGGCTCCGGATTTGTGACAAACTGGCGAGCTTCTGCATGGATGGTATAAAAAACGCCAAGTGCTGCGTTAGATTTCACAGCTCTCGATTACATGTGTAAATCAGCACTATTAGTTCCATCCTCATTTTCATATTATACGTTTGTATCACTGATGTAATCCAAAATGTCCTCGAAAATCCCAACCTCACCACAAAAGCCCAAAATGGGCAAACATTTCCCCAGTTAGACAATCATGTAATCATCATTATTTTGAGTGAGAAAGGCGGATTACGCAAGGAATGTCGAGTCGCCAGACAACAGTAACAGCAGGGTGAGTCAGCTCACTGAGCATGTCGAGTAATGAGGTTTTGCCATGGGTAACCTATGCATAAATCGCGCATTTCTCGAGATTTAACGCATATTGCGGATGGAGCTCGACCAACAATATTATGCAAATATGAGTTATGATTGGGTGGTTTATTCACGGATAACGATGTGCATAATAGTTGAAGGAGATGTCAGTATACATTATTCGTCCTGCATACAAAATATGTTGTTCGACGTTTATATACTGAGAGAAGAATGTTAAAATTAAACAAGGAAAATTGGCTAGACATATAGGGCCTACGTTGCCACGGAAACAGTCTTTGGTATAGATGGGTGAACCGATGCGATAGCCTACGATTAATGCTGCTCTGCACAAGGACGCGCACAGCTTGGGTATCTACTAGACTGATAACATATCAGATCGGGGCCCGGGCTTCGAACACATGACATACTGCTTATACAAAGTGGACGTCGCTCTATGCAACTGAGCTATCCTCCATTATAACCAGTTTGACACAGTGTTGCAGTCGTGCATCATTATTTTCAGTTTCATATTTATTTCAGAAGTGTAGTTTTACCTTCAGAACCGTGTACATGTTCTCATATTCATTTATTTTTAATAAAACAAAATGTTATATTTTATGTGATTATAACTGCGGTAGCCATAATATATTAAACGTAGACGTACATATCTAATCGGTATTCGTGAGTAACGTAGTCAACAATCTCGTGACGTAAAGGTGTCACAGTACGACCTCCCTTATCATGACCCAGATGCTCTGTGTAAAGGTTGAGTAATGGACATCTTGAGCCAGAGATCGACGCTCAACAGGAAACAACAAACGCGATAAACGATCTTACATGCAAATCGATCTCAGCAAAAACATGCAGATAACTATACCATGCCGCGATGTCTGTGTACGGTAAGCTGTGTGCAGAAGAACCGACGGCATCCGATATGACAACAAAATAAAGGCATATATATGATAATGTTGATAACAAAACGTTATATGAGTCATGTAGGCATAACGTATATAATCTGTATTGATGAATAACGGAGTCAACAATCTGTATTGATGAGTAACGGAGTCAACAATCTGTAGAAGTAAGGTTGTCACAGTACGAGCTCCCTTATCGTGACCCAGATAAGCTGTGTAAAGGTTGAGTAATGGACGTCTTGAGCCAGAGATCGACGCCGAACCGGAAACAACTAACGCGATATATATAAACCGATCTTACATGCAAATCGATCTCAGCATCCGATGTCTATGCATGGTCGGTTGTGTGCAGAAGAACCGATGACACCCGATATGACAACAAACTAAATTTTACTAGAATAATACTGTAATGTTTATAGCAAAGCGCTAGGCTATATTAATTTTATTCTTGTCATATATAAAAAAAGTACAAGTAAAAAAAAGTAAAGTAAACAGTATACAGTACCGTATAGGTATAGACAGACGTCTCTAATCTGCATAATAATTGATGAGTAACAGAGTCAACAAGCTCGTGACGTCACGGTGTCATAACCGATCTTACTGTACATGCAAATCGATCTCAGCAAAAACAAGCAGATAACCACCATGCTACGATGTCTGTGTATGGTCGGTTGTGAGCAGAAGAGCCGGTGGCTTTCAACACTGAAAATAAATGTGTGTATATTAAATTTTATATACCGCACTTTCAGAATCTATCCTTGTTGCCATGCAGGAATCTCTCAAATTACGGGTGGAAAGCCCGGAAAAATATCTGGTTGTGAAAGGTTAAACCAGCGACCTCTCGTTGGGAAGCCGCTGCACTGACCACTACATCGTGAGGCCCATAACGACCACCGCCACTACCACCACCAATAACAACAACAACAACAACAAACACAACAACAACTGCAGCAACAACAACAACAACTGCAGCAACAACAACAACAACAACAACAACAACAACAACAACAACAACAACTGCAACAGCACGTTAAGTGTGTCATTAGGCATGCTATCATGGACTCGCAATTCTAGATAATTCTGAAATTCCAAATGGCTACCAAAGTCAAAAATGGTGACCAAATATATAATGGTCAAACAGCTGCATGTGAAAAACCAAAATAGTCACGAAATCAATCATTAGAGTTACGACTTCAGTGTATTTGCTTGTAACTTGTTGGTTATAGCGCATGTGTAGTCTCTCTTACATCATACGATACTGTGGTAAACAACGAATACTAAGCAGGCGGATCAAACCCCCATACCACACCGCACACAGCAGCGGACAACCATCATCATTCATATCAGCAACACCCGACAGTCACTGTTGTAGCTCACGTGTCGCCATGCATAATTCATAATGTGTATGACCACGAGATAACTCGCCCCTTTTTGTCCAACAACTTCATCAATATTTAAGACGTGGTCGGTGAGCGAGTGCCTGCCGTAGCCGGGTGGTCGGTGAGTGAGTGCCTGCCGTAGCCGGAAATTACGCGTGTGCGTAAGTGGGTGCGTGGTCAAGGGCTTACGAGTGCGTCTTGCTACAAGTTGGCAAGGCATCAGCAATATTAGCATAATACGCATGCACATACTATATTTAGGATATCGTCGTCCTATGCCGCCACGAAGGCAATTCATCAATGAAAGAGAAATATCTGATATACTTGTATATATAAGCATGCAATATTCTGACCTTGGTTGGGACATGGTTGTATTTGCTACAAAACGTTTAGGTATACTATACTGATTGTGTTTATGTTCATTGATCCCTTATTGTTAGGTGCGTTAAAAAGATATATTACCAATATTTAATATAGCGTGTTTATCCTTTGATTGACATACTGACTGACTGACTGAATGATTAATTGATTGGTAGCTTGGTTGACTTATTTATTCATTGATCGAGCGACAGATGACTGATTGACTGATCGATAGATCGGTTGATTCTCGAACAATAACGTAATCGACCACCTCGATGTATCAATAGGTTATAATATTTCTACTCTCACGGTGTTCCAGTCCACTGGGCTGAGATAATCTTGACCATGCATAATGTAAACATGCCAGACGCTATAATATACGTACCAAGGCCGTTCTTGGAGTACGGTCCAGTTAATCCACAGTGACCTTCAGAACAAGTACCAGGATGAAGCTTACGGCGAGTCTAATCATCCACACACAAAAAAAACGCACCGCTGATAGAGGATAACACAAAGGTGGAGTGGGGATTTTGTTGGTGGTGCCTTTTTTTACCAAAGTGGATTCTGATTGCTCTGAATTAATTGTCTGACAAAGTATTTTTGTTTAGTCGATTCAATATCTATTTTTCCAGACTTCATTGTGTACTTTAACATAATTTAAGACTGAGATGTGAAATTGGGTTGAATTACTATAGATATTTCAGAAACGTAATTGATACACCATAATATGACGAGACAGAGTACGATGTTGATGTTGTATTGAGTGTTGATGTTGTATTGAGTGTTGATGTTGTATTGGGTGTTGATGCTGTATTGAGTGTTGATGTTGTATTGAGAGTTGATGTTGTATTGAGTGTTGATGTTGTATTGAGTGTTGATGCTGTATTGAGTGTTGATGTTGTATTGAGTGTTGATGTTGTATTGAGTGTTGATGTTGTATTGAGTGTTGATGTTGTAT
>WNLI01146568.1:0-15953 GCA_025802215.1 Wirenia argentea
TAGAAGCTGTATGAGTGCAAGTGGGGCCAGGGAGGGGGTGGGTAATAGAAGACAAGATAGCAAGATAACCGTGTGATGTGATAAATTGTAGTTAGCAGATAATTTTCAAACTATAAAGTGTCAATGGACTATTTACAAATCAAATGGTACAGTAGTTAAGATAAAAACTCAAGGTTTTCAAAATTTATGTATTCGTGTAAGTGACTAAGGGCCTGATGATATGGGACAAGGCTAGCCCCTGTGACTAAGGGCCTGATATGGGACAGGGCTAGCCCATGTGACTAAGGGCCTGATGATATGGGACTGGGCTAGCCCCTGTGACCAAGGGCCTGATGATATGGGACAGGGCTAGCCCCTGTGACCAAGGGCCTGATGATATGGGACAGGGCTAGCCTCCGTAAGTGACTAATCTTGGATCCCTTTTGGGGTTCAGGTGGATCGTGCTCCTTTTGGGGAGTTTCTGGCCATCCCATTTTTAGAGTCGTAATCCGTGTATATTGACCACTTATGGTCCGAAGCGGCTTGCCGGGGCGTAAATTAGCCACGCTAGGTACATGTCTCGAAAACAAACACACACACCACACAACCAGTGAGATAGCACGGTCGACAGGCTGAGTTAAATGCGACTATTATATGGAAACATTTTGGTCTCGGTATGCAATCAAAATGGCGGATTTTCACGAAAATTGCAACATACAGTAGATACTGGGGTTCGAACGCACATCCTTCTGCTTAGAAAGCAGATGCGGACGATTGACCTGTCCACTCAGAGGTATGATCACTGATTCGAGCTTTCGGCAACTCCTGTTGCCTTCGTCACAGAAATGACGGCATAGTCAACTGTCACCGTCGTCAGGGGCAGAGGTCACATCTCATGTGAAACATGATTTGTGTGTGCATGACAACCAGCACAATCAGCAACGGTCGGGATTTGAACATGACCTTCAGATTACAAATCCAACGCGCACCGGACTGAGCTATTGAGACACACATATTCCCACACATGTTTTTTTTCAATCTACTAGGGGTGCAACAATATTTTTTTCAATATTGCGATATATCGCAATACCAGTATATCGTGATAAATATCGAAAACGAATCGTGATATGCCGATATATATTAATTTAAAATCATGCATCTGAAAAGTGCCTTCATGACAAGTTCCTGCTTAAACGGCATCCTAACCCAGCCAATTCATTTTTCTTACCAGTTGTGGGTGTTACTTTAGTTGCATCTGACTCTAAGTCGACAGGCTGTTTTACCCACACACTTTTGTGCCTGTTTTCCATGGGCAAAATTTAATTTTCTGTTCCTCCAGAATTTTTCACAGAATTGTTACAAATTTTACATACAGGCTGATGATACAACAGCACAGCTAGTCACTGGGACTACTTGTCCTTCATCAATTTTAGGTTAAAGTGGTCCCAGGCTTTGCTTGTACACTTTTCAGGATTGGGAATTGGCTCAAATTTGTTCTCCGATATAATGTGATTTCGCTCCCTTCTGCCATTTTGTTACTATGGTGTCTCCCGCAGAAAATACCGGTATTTCAAATTCATATGGGTACGATATATCAGGGGAGGTAATACCGGTATATTGCGATATACCGATATATCATATATCATTGAATCTACGCCAGAATCTACGCCAGTCATGTGACTTCTAGGTCAATCCGAGGACACGAGTGTAGACACAGGCGAAGGTGTCATGGCCTCACATCTGGCATCTAAGTACGGATGGTGATAAATAAAGCCACAAATTACGAGATCGGAGATTTCATGCGACGTACATCATACTTTTTCACTGACGGCTAAAAATTGCTATGCCTTCCCGCTAGACAGCTTAGTCAGCAAAAAACTTGATTTGTAATCCCATGGGCTCACAAGGTCAGTTGGTTTGTAATCTTGTAGTGTCGAATACGTTTATTCCACTTCAAACCATGCTCTTTGGCTTGCTCCCAAACCAGCACGCTATTGGCAAATGAAGCTACCTTCACATCAAACGCATATAACAAAAACAGCATCATTCCATTTTATTATACAAATACACAGCGACAAAATATTCTGTAAGAAAGGAAGCCATCCACATAGGGTCAACAATCCGACACGCAACAGGGACGATGGGGGGAGGGAATGGACGCTACCGAGTACTTGGGTGTGGACCAACATCTTGAGGTCACGTGTACCAGGCGTGATGGTGACCTCTGCCCCTAACGACGATGACAGCATCATATCCATGAAGAACAGGAGTTGCCAAAAGCTCGAATCAGTGAGTTAAAATTTAAAGTTTAAAATTTAATCAGAATCCTATCAATACGCTCACAATTTTAACGATAAAACAACTCACCAGGTATATCTCATGTCCCGTATCAAATCTTTGATCACATCCGTCAGGATCGAGACATTTTCAAACTTCAGGCCGCGGCTGTAAACACCAAAATATTATTAACATGTACCTAATGTGGTAGTTGTGGGCTCATGGTGTAGTGGTTAGCATGCCGGTTTCTGTCAATCGACGGGCACTTCGGCTGCGGGTTAGCGCCTAGGCTGCAACCACTTGTTTTTCTCGGCTTGCAAATCTGCATTTGCGAGATTCCTACATGGCAACATGGGCAGATTCTGAAAGAGCGGTATATAAATGCACACATTTAACTATTTTTATTTACTTAACATCTTGATTGCTAAAGATGTATTGATACGTCATAAACATATGACACATGAGGGTGCTGGCAGTCAATAACTATATTATGATTATTGATTAATTATAAATCAAATACTGAACATAAACTTTATAGTAAGGTAGAGTTAGACAATATCCGTATCACACAAACCTGGGCAAGTCACTGAATGTCAACTGGTCGTTGAAGGCATTGTCATCGAGTTTAGGTGGGGTCATGTGACAAACGGCGGGGAATACTGTATTGAGTGTGCAAGTGCGAATCAAGTACCCTCTTCTTTTTTAGAGACTTTCTGAAGATACAATCAGCTTTGGGACCATGCTACTGTATCCACCCCTGTACTGAACAATAACTAACATTCACAAAAAACTTGCGAATTAAGTTGTTCAAGATCAAGTTACAGGAGAGTAGATATAACAGAAAATCTAAAACTCATAACTCACCAGTATTCGTGGAAGTCAAAAGCGACGAAGGTCACGTCAGGGTGGTTCATGCGAAGAATATGATGGAGGAAGTGTTCGGCGATGATCAGTTCCTTCCCCGCGAGCTCCGTGAGGTTAATGATGTTGACACGGAGGTATTCGTGGAGTTGGAACGTCATGTGAGCGAGAAAAGCTGGGTGCGCTTCGGATATATCTGAGGAAAACAAAAAGACCCATAAAAATGGTTAATGATGTTGACACGAAGGTATTCGTGGAGTTGGAACGTCATGTGAGCGAGAAAAGCTGGGTGCGCATCAGATATGTCTGTGGAAAGCAAACAATTATTTGTAAATTTTGTACAAGATCATCAGGTTTCAGATATTGTCAATTGTCAAAGATGGCAGATGATGTAGACAGTGCGTAGAGGACAGGAAGATATTTGAACAGACATGGAACCGTGGAAAGCTGGGTATATTTCCCTGGCGTCTGTGAAATAAACAGTGTTCATTAATTTCTATTAATTCAAACACATATTTACGAGGATGCAGTTTCCAGGTACTTGATTTAAATTGGGAGGTCATGTGTATAGGAATAAAGACCGGTGGGCTTCGGATGTGTTTGGGAAAACATGATACAAAAACAAGATTGATTTGAAGACAAATGGCATCCACGGATGGCTAAGGAATCCACATGATAACATACTGAGTATCTATCAATTAACTAGTAACTCCAGTTACAATTCTCACACTCATTGAACCGTGTGCTTAGCAAAATTCCACGCCGTCTGTCACATGATCCATCAACATCAACATCACATGGGTCACTGCCGAACTGACAGTTGTCCAGCAGAAGTCCGTGCGATATGGACGCAACATCGACAAACACAAATGTGCAGTATAAAAAATATATATGCAGTATAAGATTTAAAATTTTCATAATAAATAAGAACTACACCCGTCAAAATACTCATTACGTTTAAAAAATCATTAACCTATTTTTATATTTCAAGGATAATGCATATATATCTACCCCCAAGGATAATCTTGTAGGTTCATTATTATGTCTAGCCTAAGTACCGTGTGACGGGGTTACTTGAAACAGTTTTTTTGGTTTATTCACTGTCAATTTTTTTCAGGTGAGTATATAACCAAACTGTTAGTATTTTTTAATAGTGTCCAGTGGCCTAATGTAAAATAATTATAAAAAATTATTTTGAAAAAAATAATTATATAGTAGCAATATAAAAAGTAACTGTTTCAAGTTGCCCCGACTCGGGGTTACTTGAAACACCCCCTTATAAAGGCATATAAGATAGTTTTTGAAAGGAAGAAATCAGATAGAATGGCTGGAAATCATCTCATCAACAATGTAATTAATGTAAAATAAATAATTTACCACAATAAAATGATTGTTTGCCAAATAAGACAAGATACCACCTTGTTACACTCTTGTTAGGATTATGAGAGTAATGTTTTATAATCCTTGTCATAAACTATTATGACAAGTGATAAGTGTGTTTCTACGCATCTACAGTGTCTTACCATGCAATACGTGTCTTGCTAATTATCTGCCATCAAGGCCTGTAATGTATTGCTATGGATTTAATATCAGTTTATATAGTATTTATAGGTTGTTGCTATGCGTTGCTATGATATTCATTGTGCATATCCAGGTAGTTGCTATGGCATTATGGCGAATGCCGTGGTATTGCCAAGTCGTATATAATAACGTTACCAAGCATAGCTATCGTGTTTTGGTGTATTGTTATTATGTTTCATGCATTTATAAATTGTTGCTATGCGTTGCTATGGTGTAGTCATATGTCACCAGAGTGGTACTATCTGTTTGTTAAGTATGCTTGGGAATTAATAGTATCGGATTTGTTACTAGAATGTTCATATTTAATGATATAGCCTAATTTTACGGTGTTTCAAGTTACCCCGGGATTCTGAGTATTTTCATTTTTACCCCAGTATACCCTACATACTATCAACATTTTGTAAATTTTTTGGCATACAATTTATTCCTATAAAATTGCTTACCGCCATGTAAACCTTCGTAAAATGATTTCAAATACATCTAATAACACTTGTTACAATTTGTCAGACTTTAAACAAAATAATAGTTTTGTTATAATGATTCGGTTAACTGTGGTCGTACTGTATATTTTTATTTTAAAATACAATAACGCTAAATGACCCTACTATAATCAAGCCTTTGAAAAAAAAAAAATAATAATAATTCCAAATTATGGACACATTTGTATGAGCGCATTTTCAATACATACATACACTGTTTCAAGTTACCCCGGCTGTTTCAAGTAACCCCGTAACACGGTACGTATTATGTTGCGCACTTTTCACGGTGAGAGTAGGCTATAGAAGTATAGGTCTACGTCGATGAGTAGTTTTGCAAATGATAGTTTTCCTTGATGTTTAAAATTGAGACCAATAGCGGTATGAGTATGAGATAAATAATCAAATGATATACATACTAGTTTCTGGGTGATAACAGTTCCTACGCTACACTATTCTCATACGAAAAGGATTCGAACGGCTACAACAAACATTGACATAACTTTATTGTGAAACAATAAGGTACACGCCTAAACTGTGACGTTTATAGGCCTACAAAAACACACAATTTACATGAAAAATATACGGTACGTACATAAAAACTACACTACAAACAACACTACAGAAGACGATGCAATATAGTACACGAATTGTCTAATGTCTATAGGCCTACAACCCTATGACTCCATCTTCGATTGGCGTGCAATGAACAATAAAATAAAGTCCTTTACGTATATAATGATCTGACGAATCCATGGTATTATTGCTGTTTCTTGCATATTGTGTCAATCAAATCAGTATCATCAACAAACTTGCGTCGGAATTATCTCCGTGTCCCTTGCATGACCTGACTAGTGGTTCACAGTTCACACGTGTCTTCTGTGCCCCCTACGTGACCTGAATGATTAATGTATATGCCGCGAACTTACTTAGTTACTTCACGGGAATTGAAGGGAAGACATGTACTCTGCTCAGACGTGTGTCGATCAATAGGTACTGGCAACAAACTTGCGCACGATAGCGATTCACAAGTCTTACCTCGTGTGTGCCCTACATGACCCGACGAAACCATGACCGATGGCCGTTTCATATACATGGACAATCAAAGTCATGTACGGTCTACTCGACTCAGACGTACATCGGTCAATACATACATGACAACAAACGATAGCGTATCGCGGTTCACACGTATCTTATGTGCCCCCTAGATGACCTGATGAAAGCAAGACCGATGGCCGTTTCACGGACGATAAACGCTCCTCTCGGACGTGTGTCGGTCAATATCCGATCAAACCGGGTACGACGACGAGTACGCGTACCTGACGCTTCATGTGACATGATTAATGCATCCGTGGAATTAGTTACTCAGCGAGAATTAAATTACGACGTGTCAATGTAGACTATGTGCGTGTGTATAGGGATTTATTTTCTCCTTTCTGACCACGTTGGATAGGCCTACATGGACTACGTAATTTTGAATTCATGTGTGCATAGTATTTACCGCACTTTCAGAATTATGTCCATGTGTTTCCAGTCAGGTATAACGCTCGGGAAAAAATCCCTCTTTTGAATGACGGCAGCCGTGGGGTGAATCTCGTCTGTCGATTTACATGGCTGTGTGCTATAACCACTACATGTATACACCGTCATCAGTCCATAACGTGTTGCCGTATCACATCAATTGTCACTTGGCTTATTTCTGTTCAATACTGATAATATTTACACGATAATTGCGTTTGTCAATCCGGTGTCAATATTGGACTCAGAAGTCATAACCACATGTTCTGTCACACGCACCTATGGAGACTGATCAATACATAGGCTATGTACAATTAGTATTATATAAGTGCGGTACATGGCAACTCTGCCCGTCAATTAGCAAGCAACAATTACTACTTCTGACTGTGACATGATATACCACGTTCGGTAATAATCGTCTGTGTGACGACATCAATCAGAATCAGATGGAATTGCCGTACATTCAGAGATCTCTAATGTAAGGAAGCGACCTGGTGGTCAACAACAACAAGAAAATAGCATATGAACCCGGTGTTTACGCTTTCCGATGAGCTACAGCATTATACTCTAACTACATCCTTCAACATGGCGAACGCCTTACCCCGCCGTAATATCAATTCGACCAACGTTTCAGGCGACAGCGACATTGGTCCACATGACATACACATAATCATTAGACTTTGTTCTTTCTCAACCCTGGAAATGACGCTATCGGGTTGGTGGGTGCGAAATCGAGATTTCAAGATGACAGACGAACCTAATCTAGGTCAAGCGCGAATACATACAAGTCGAATGTGGTGGAATTCTTTTGTCCGTTATGAACGGCGAACATTGTCAACGGACGTACGTGAAAATCCCCAAAATCTCGTTGTTCAAGTGTTCGCTCTACATGGAATCGATGCAATTGGCGGAACTGTTTACGAGGTTGTTAGGGTTGCTCCTTTTTATAGGGTTATGGTAGGTAGAAAGCAAATCGGGTTGTTAATCATCCCATCGCACAAACAGCATACTGAACTGAGCATGCATACGGTCACATGGACAAATGAAAATAGCACTGACGCAGTAATTACTTTCTAAGAATAAAAGGCAATCGAAGTCTGATTACACGTCCAGTATCCGATTATCTACTAATTCACGACAATTTCACCCCGCGAACCGGGTTACCCACTGTATGCCCGTATACTGTCACAAGACTCACCACGCAAGTTGTATTTCGTTCGACCCTGGATACTGTGTACACACATAACCACGTCACCAAGTGTGGTGTTATTTGCTTACGCGACTTATTTGACTTTACGGAGTCTGCACTGCAAGAGTAACTATGTCAATTTAACGATTAATAGTGGCATGGATGTTTGCAAATTGGAAGTCAGTGTAATGTTTCACTGAATAATGTTTGATCAATTTTAATGTTGAATCTGCGCGAATGGAGGTGAAATACAAACGTGACTAATAAAGTGACACTGTATAAATATGGCGATATTACCGGTATACGTACAATATGTACGTACGTGAGATATACGATTACTGCTTTATAACGTCGTAAGTTGTGAATATCAATTAGATAACAATATACGTGTATACATGTAGCACGTAAAGTATACGTATTGTCTATGTAAATATACAGGGTGTTTTTTAAGTAACCAGACACTTTTATACTATATTATAACATATGATATAGCCATCATTAAACAGTAAAACGTATTCAATAATTATACCGAATCATAGCACAATGTGTTAGCTAAGTGTTCAACGACTAATAACTCAAATGTACCACATAAAACTAGTGTAATAACTGTTGGAAATGAACCCCGTCGACCTCAATGCAACTCCGTCTAAGACAACATAAATTATGAAATATAGGCGCTGTAGCCAACTTTCTTGTCATGTACGCTTGAAGAATCCGTGCAGATTCTCACGTGCACATTTTGTCGAGTAGAGAGAGTATCCTGTTAAAATAAAACTACGCCACTGCCATAAAGTGTATGGATTCAAATTCATAGCTCACTGACTCTGTTCAACGCATGTTTCATAATAATAATTTCACTGTAATACCGAGTTGCATTGAGGTTGACGGGGTTCATTTCCAACCGTTATTACACTAGTTTTATGTGTTACATTTGAGTTATTAGTGGTTGAACAAACAGCAAGTTCGATCTTTTGCAATCAATCTCACCATGGGTTGTAGAAATCAGAATGTGGAATTGTGGGCTCATGATGTAGTGGTTAACATGCCGGTACCTGTCACTCGGCGGGAACTTCGGCTGCCGGTTTGCGACTTTGCGCCTAAACTGCGATTTTTCACGGACCTGCAAATCCACATCTGCAATACGTACATACAAATTATTATATATCAATGTAAAAACATTTTGACCAAAATTCATGTCTTTATTCTTTTACAGCGCAGCTTTAGATGTGGAATTATCAGATGAAGGTTTCGCCGAAGAAGACTTTGAGAAATCCAATGGAATGTTTCAAGCACATTGGAGCAGAATAGCACCGTATCCTTTTTGTTGCAATTGCATACGTAATTTATTTTTATTGTATACTGCGGGGTTGACTGATAACAGTGATCGGTTGTGCATCACAGGTTATGCAAACCATTGGAATGCTATAGACCATTAGACCTATGTTTCTTCTTGTAGCCACGGAACAAGTGACTAGCGATGGGCAAGTAGATACCTGGATTGGGATTTGGTTTTGAAAATACTCTCTTACTAAAGGCCCAGCGGGGTTCCATCCAACTACATTCAACAACGATGTGGTTGATGTATATTGGATACCCCGAACCAAGACTTCAACAAACACGCATGTACTTCAGTGAAAAAAGTTCAAGTCCTTTATATTTATTGTACTAAATAGATTACTTATTGTATACTTAGTTACTAAAAATATTATATTATAATGTAGCCAAATGCGCAAATGGAACACACATTACAATTCCCTAACCCCATACAGTGGAATGAATGTAACTCATGCAATAGTCGTGAAACCACTCAAGCCTGGCTATTTCAACTTTACGTCTGCCGAGATAACCTACCTTGCTTCTGATGACGCAAAGGATAAAATTGTGAGTGACATTAACTATATATTAAAAAGTAATTCCTTTATAGCCTCCAAAGTGGCTAATATAATCCGGAGTTTATCCTGGTTCGCAGTGCAAAAGTTCCAAAACGGAACAATGGAATGTAGACTCGTGGAGAAGTAAAAGTAAAGTCCTACATTTATATGCCGCATTTCAGATCTCTCGATCTAGCAAATGTCGGTCTTACATTATGACCAATCGAGAGTAGTCATGTGCAAGGCATCAAACGTACTATGATCTCTGAGACTAGGGAAATATTACGTGCTCTCACCCACAAAGCACCGAGAAATGACTAGGAACAATTTTCAGATTAAACGTCGTCTATCGCAATTCGCACAGATTCGAACCCACGACCCTTGGTACCAAATGAATGGTATGCTTTTTTGGTAGCCCTACGTTTTAGCCGACTGAGCTATCCCTGCCCCAATGTATACAGCTGAAGCCACACTGCACCGCCTGGACAGGATACAAATCTATCGCAAGTTATAATTAAGTATACACACATTTTCCCATATAAAAATTTTTGCTACCCCTAATTTATATATCCTGATAGCGAACAAGTGAATGAACGAACGTGCAGATGAACATACGTATATTTTTACGGAAATCGTCTCAATTCTTGTAACTGACCGAGGACCAGGCTTTTAAGACCTCGGAGCGTCTTTAATGCCAGGTCCTATGCCACCTCGCCAGTATTCCTATGATATTCCATTTTACGAATATACAACCAATTGGAATTGGATGACTAGAATAATGTAGTTCTATGGTGGAGTACACCGGTGTGGCAGTGTACTATATGGTAGGCCTATACCGGTGTTCCACGCATCGAGTTATATATTGTACGTACATTCATACATCATGAATAAAATGACTTAGTAAATATTATATTATTAAATATTATAATATTTCTCTACAGATTGGCTACACGAGTTCACCCGGCGAAGGAGAAATTGTCAATGAGAAGGATTTTGACAGAAGATTTTCACCACACTTTGTGAGTTTAAAGACACGTATTTAAATCGTACTCGAATCGTTGTCAACCATCTCTCTATAGTTACCTTATTCTCCGTAACTACCACATCAGTTTTTAGAGTTTTTATTAAACTAAACTTGTTATGGTAGTAAGTTTGCAGATAATAATCAAAAACAGCTCATTAATAATAAGTGTTTTAATACATAACATAGAATAATAATGTTGACAGACCAACAAATCATCTGCAATGCAGATTCTCCATCTACTTGGGTGTAAACTGATGAGATGTGGGTTTGTAACAAGTTATTTGCAAATGAAACCAGAATAACTTACAAAGTTGACCATTTAGAAAGACCTAAGTGACTGTTTAGGCTTAGTGCGTTGTATTAGACACACCATGAATGATGAGTAAGTATTTTGAAATGACGGTGAATAAGTCCAAACATGGCGGATTTCCAGGAAAAGCACTGACAACAGCGCATATTATTTTACAGGTATAAATTCAGGAATTTAAACCTCAGATAGCCTCTAAAGCCACCAAATCGCACTACAGACGACGGCGTCAGACGTTCAAAAATCCCAAATCGCCTGTCCCCGGTTGTATCCGGACCTGGGACCAGCACTGGGGTGTGCAAACCTTAACATGGCACTGGCCATCATGACCCTCCATCTCTGGGGATTCCCTTTTCTGGGGATTCTCTTCTCTGGGGATTGCCTTCTTTCTCTGGGGATTCCCTTCTTTGGGGATTTCCTTCTTTCTCTGGGGATTCTCTTCTTGGTATTGTATGGTTACTTTGTTCCCCACAGCTCGACTGGACAGTGTTTGCCATCATGACCCTTCCATCTCTCGGAATTCCCTTCTTTCTCTGGGGATCCCCTTTCTTGTTTATTACGTGTATTGTATGGATGCATTGTGCCCACAGCTGGACTGGACAGTGTTTGCCATCATGACCCTTCCATCTCTCAGGATTCCCTTGTTTGGGTATTCCCTTTCTTCTCTGGGGATTCCCTTCCATGTATTGTATGGGTGCATTGTGCCCACAGCTGGACTGGACAGTGTTTGCCATCATGACCCTTCCATCTCTCGGAATTCCCTTCTTTCTCTGGTACAACAGTATGGTGAAGTACAACCCCAAGAAGTAGTCATCTCACAACATCATATCAGCGTCACGTCACACCAACAAAAGTGCTCTCTCATCACATCATGTCTTTTTTCAAATACAGTACGTCAAGAAATCATTTATATACTAGCCCTAAAAAATACATTGCATCCATATATTTTCCATTATAGTGAAACTTAGCTTGCATAGTTTAACTGCCTACTTACGCCATACTTTTTAGTAACTAAGTACAGGCCAAAATGTAACCGATCAAAATTGTAATATGCGTTTTGGTGCCTAGCTAATTGGTGCCTAACTTTTGGTGCCTAGCTAATTAGAGTATTCTCGTCTAAAAAGTGTTGCTCTTTAAGAACTTTTATCTATATTGGTATTGAATAGTACAGTCCATACTCTTTCGTCGAGAATCTTCACTGAATAAAACCAACGTACAAAATTTACAGAAAATCTATTATATTATTAATACTGTTTAGTTTGATAAGGATCTCCGCGAGATCGAAAGCTCATATAAATATTATTGTGTTAACTATAATATAGTCACATGTTCAAATACACGTGAGATTAACAGGCACTTTTATTACGACCAACCGGATAGTCTTGCTTGTTCACTATAATTTCCCTGTAAAAACACATTCTAACACAGTACCACTGTCATAATTATATCACTACTATCCAAGATTTGAATGTAAGACCAAATAAATTACAAGAAATCGATATGATCATAATAATATGGTAGGCATATGCTTACAGTGTATGATTATTACTAGTGTGTAAATTACTAATTCAGTTCAGTTATATAATGAATGATGAAACAGTATATACAGGGTGAGTCACAAGAATGTTACCAGTATTTCGGCATGACGTCTGTCTCAGTAAATCAGATTTATAGAATGTAGGCCTATATAATTTATAATATATAATTCAAATATGTGTAAATAGAGGTATAAATAAATAAAACGTAAAGCAAACTTTCAATTTGTTCCTATTATTAGCACACATACATCAACCAGTCGATAGACCGAAGACACCTGTTTAGAACGAAAATCTGTGGTACGCAAAGGGAGATAATGCTATATTACATTTGATAATTTCAACTGTTTTTTTCTACGATCCTTCCATTAAACACAAGTCACCTTCTACATTTGATCTCAATTACTTTATTATGTTTATGCTATGTGACAGAATAATACTAAAATATGGCATTATGGTTATATTATTATAGTTTTATATTTAGTTTTATCTACCTACCCATTTTTATCTATCTACCCATATATCCCATAGGGTCACATTCTTGTGACTCACCCTGTATATTATAATATATAAACTTTGTCTCCTAAATATTACATAGAATTGTAGCTTAAATGTCATTTATAACAGTAAATCAGTGATCATCTATGTAACTATAATTGTAGGTAGTGTTAAATATGTGTCGATTTTTCTAATGCGGTGGAAATAATTAACTTTACTGTGTTCATGAACCGATTCACTTTTAGTCTTCCCATGTCAGTTTTACCGCTTTAGTGAGCTTACAATCACATTACATTTACTTTTATTTGTATTCAAAATTTAAGGATTTATCAGATATCGATTATCCACATTCTGAAATTTATTAACCCTTTCACTGCCAACTTCGACTAAAGTTGAATGAATAAGATGAGATTAATTTAATGTGACAGTGAAAGAGTTTCTACTAGAGTACTAGGCCTAGTAACTTCAACATCAACGTGTAACTCGACAGCACCTTGCAGCATGTACTGTACGTGGAGGTAATGACAATTTAAAGCTCAAATTCACAGTTATATAAATTTAACAATAGGAATCATTAACCTTACCTAATATGATTGTATTGTAATACATTATTTTGTGAAGAAAAAAATATGATGCTATTATATCTGTCATGAATACAGCATAAATAATTTTCATTCCTAAATTAAACAATTTTTAATTTAATTCTGGCGTTTTATTAGTTTTTAACATATGTTTTTTGTCTAAACTTTATACTACTAACTACTAAGTTAGCAGATTCAGAATCAGAAAAACAAGCAGCCTTTAAAAAAGTCTTGAAGGAGCTTGCTAATTAAAAAATAATTGTAAAGTTTGCGTAATATCAAAATTTTTCGCAAAAAAGAAAAAACTCATGCAACATGAAAAGTGGTCATTACTTTTGGCGAGACCTTATTGGTGACAATTTTTGGGGTAAAGTAGCTTTTCGGATAACAATTTTTATATTGAAAATTTTGGGTGCCATTTTGAATTTTGCTTACGATTTTAAATTTTGAGAACCATTTTGAATTTCGGTGGTCATTTTGAATTTTTGGCAGCCATTTTGGATTTTGGCATGAATGAATGAATATGTCGATTTTATTCAAATGCTGTAATTCGCCTAACAGACTGATATTTGTATTTTTAACCATTCTGTTTTTACTTTTATTTTACATGATGATTGTAATGTAATGGGGTACACCATGAGTGTATGATGGCTTAGCTATATACAGCCTTCCCCATTACTAATCTGAAAAAAAGGGCATATGAACAAAATTGGGTTTTGGATAGTTCTTTTTTGGCAGGCATTTTCAATTTTTTTTTGGAAAATGGGTTTTCGTACGAAAAATTTCGGTTCAGTTTTCGCACGAAAATCGGTTTTCGCGTTGCACGAAAATAGGTTTTCGCACGAAAATCGGTTTTTTCGAAAATCGGTTTTCGTACGAAAATCGGTTCAACAGTATGCGGTTCAACTGCACGCGGTTCAACAACACGCGGTTCAACAACACGCGGTTCAAAACTACACGCGGTTCAACAGTACACGATTCTACTTCACGCGGTTCAACAGCACGCGGTTCAAAATCACGCGGTTCAAAATCACACGGTTCAACTGCACACTGTTCAAAAGTACTCGGTTCAACAGCACGCGGTTCAACAGCATACGGTTTAAAAGCACGCGGTTCAACTGTACACGGTACATCTGAAGCAATAGTAATATCAAAATCCTGTAGCTATACTAAGTTACCATTACATGAAAAAAATAATAAAATAACAAAAAAGAAAAAAACTACAAAAACCGCACTGTGATATTATAGGAGTTCAGGCACGCTTCAAAAACATGTAACGTAAGGTCAAGTCAATGCAAGGTTGTGAACTCACTACTCAGAATGCCTAAAATTATTTTATGTTATGTTATGTTGTATTTCTCAGACTATTTTCATAATAGTTTAGAGACAAGTACAGTAACTGTAGTTCTATACTTACATACAAAACTCTCATAAAACAACCTATAATGTCCTCAATGTCCATTATATGAAAGAAAATTGTTACACCTATAAATCAAATAATCAGTAAATTGTTAAAATGTAATATAGTACCATAATTCTAGCAGTATTATAACATACATGATTCTGTAGACTACAGTCAGTGGCTAAATTGAAATAATCACCGATAATTCAGAATACCAAATCATTTATAAATATACTCATGGAATTTAAAAACTGACCCCCCTATTATAATAGTAAAATATAGTTATTAAACAGTATAATATATAGGCCCTATATACATCAGTTATGTTATGTAAGTTTTACATTACCCATCCATACACCCACACTACCCCGCACCTACCACACTCACACGCTACTCCACACACCCACACTCTACATCCACACTCTACCCCACCCACACTGTGGGTAGATTGGCGGTAATGGAGCCGGAGTAGACCGTAGATTGGTATAGTGTGTGTGTGGGTGTTGGGGTGTGTGTGTGGGGTCGAGTGTGGGTAGATGGTTCGGGTAGAGTGTGGCTGGCTGGGGTAGAGCGTGGGTGGATGTGTGTGTGGGGTAGTGTGGGTGGGTGTATGGGGTAGAGTATGAGTGGGTGTGTGAGTGGGGTAGCGTGTGGGTGGATGGGTGTGTGTGAGGTAGAGTGTAGGTGCGTGTCTGGGGTAGGAGTGTGATGTACTGTAGTGTGTGGGGTATAGTGTGGGTAGGTGGAGTGGGTGGGTGGAGTAGCCTACTCTGGGTGTCTGGGGTAGACTGTGTGTGGGTGGGGTAGGTGGGTGGGGTATAGTGTGGGTGGGTGAGTGGGGTAAAGTGTGGGTG
>WNLI01146679.1:0-15952 GCA_025802215.1 Wirenia argentea
TACAGGCTTGGTAAACTGAGGCTAGGGAAATGTGCTCTCACCCAGGGAACACCGAGAAAAAACCCAAATGATAATGCGCCGGCCGGGGGTCGAACCCGCAACCTTTGGATTACAAATCCAACGCTCTACCAACTGAGCCGATGATACTCTAGATTGTTGTTAACCATCTCAACGTTACATCCCTCTATTAATTTCTAAGCGGCATAGCGTTCGAGGAATTTGTCGGTTTTCATATTAAGAGTTGAAAATGAAGGAATAAAGATAGGGTTAGACCTAAGTAATATAGAGATTGTTGACATACTGATTTGTTACATTTAGGTTCAAACGATCTACCTTAATAATGTAATGAGTAGCGTCATTTGAGAGGGATGATAAGTATTTGTCAGCGACAATTAGTGATCGCAGAGTTTCACAGCACATGCTTTGGGTATGGTTAAGTAATAGAATAACGACATTTGGTGGTTATGAGGCTATGCGATAATTAGTCTCCTCTGAGTTTCATAGCAACATGGTTGGGTTGGGTTTGGGTTAAGTAATGGGAAACATATTAATTGGGAAGTAGGAGAGCGCCAGTATTACAACTTTCTTGTAACTATATACTGTAACCTATACGAATTTATAATTATATATGAATTATATGGATGCTTCGTCGCCGCTACTGTTAGGCAAAGGGATCTAATCAATGCTTATTGTAATATGTGATAATAGTATGCTTTGCCGATTCTCATGTTAGACAAAGGGATGTAATCAATGGCTATTGTGATTTGCCACAGTACTACATAAAATTTTACGATTATAATATATACCAAGGATTAGTACTAGTACTGGTAATAAATATTATGGTAATATAGTAATGGTGAAGACATAAATATATTCGTTTCCAGAACTGAAAGTAATGGTAGTTGGGTTTTCCCCGTTCTATATTTAGACTTGATTTCTCCGACGTTCGCGAACATAGTACTTCAGGGGCGGTTTTACCCTGCGCGGAGAAACCAGGAAGAGAGTGTTTGCTGTAAAATCCAAAACTTTTTGTAGAATTCCCAGTCGATTGGATAACAACTGGAATGTAGAGGTAGGTTTCTAGCGACTCAGTAGGGTTTGCGGACGTGTCCCGAACCGGCTCCGGCGCTCTGTAACTGGGCTAGAGCCTTCTGAACGCGTGGTCCTGCTCTCTCGAGTTGATTTTTGGACTCTGGGATTGCACACCGTGTGTTGTCGTTGACTCTAGACTAGTTATAGGGTACCAGGGATAGTGTGAAAACGTTTCGATAATTCATTTATTGTTGATACTGATAAACATATGATTTTATACACTAAATTATTAATAAATTTGTAGATTTTTAATAGGCCTATCGTATTTTCTGTCGTTTTCTTTTTGTTTACTGCACGTTGTATGTTGTTCTGTACATTGTAACATTCTTCTGCACCGTGTCGCACAGTTAAAGTAGCATTATGTAGTGTATTATCGACCTTATCTGATCTTTAATTACTGTTTTTTTAACTACTGTAACCACATCTTTTCCCCCTGATAAATAGTACAGCATAAATCAAACCTAATATCATAAGTAACAGTTCTATTGCAGGGAGCATACAGCCCTCAGCTGTACTGCTCCCGGTTAGAATGGGTACCTCAGGTAATGAGATTGATATGCATTCGGCCGAAACTCCCTCTGGGTCAGAAAGCCGTAAAAGGCGTAACTCAGAACCGGAAACATCACCTAACAGCACCCAACAGGCTAAGGTTAGGGCCGGCCTGGATAGGATCCCAATCTCAAACACTGATTCTGGTTTGACAGTATGTATGGCAAATAAGCTTGGTGGCACTAAAAGTATTGGGGAATGGAAACCAACTAGCACAGCAACCATGATACATGGCCTTGTAGGAAATGTTAGGGGTATAACTCCCAGGTCTAAAGACATTCTAATTCACTGTAAAACAGGTGCGCAAGTAAAAACACTGCTAAATACCCATCTAGTAGGGAACCCAGCAGTTGATGTTGTCTGTAAGGTGCATAAACCGATGGAGGAGGTTAGAGTTAAAGTTGTTATCAACAATGTTGTGCTGGATATGTCAAATGAGGAAATTCAAACCGAAATAAATGATCATGAAAGTTCTTGGAAACGTCCTGACGCTATGGGCAATAGTGAAATAGGAAATTTAATTTCTGTCCATCGATTTATGAAAAAAGGGGAAGCAACCCGCAGTGTTCTTTTGCAATTTCAGGGCAAGAAAGCTCCTGATTTCGTCTTTCTGGGATTTCAGAGATTCTTGACAAAGCCATATGGAGAACAGGCCCCCCGCTGCTTCAAGTGTCAGCGCTTTGGACACATGTCTTCATCCTGTTTTGGGAAGCTGACATGTCCAACATGCGCAGGTGAGCATGAATTTAAAGATTGTACTAGAAAAGATCTAAAGTACTGTGTGAACTGCCAAGGAGAACATAGCTCTGCGTATAAAGGGTGTGGGGAACGAAAGAAAGCGAATAACATTCAGGTAATTAAAGTGAAAGATAAATTATCATATAGTGAAGCCGCAAAAAAGTACTTAGCCGATAATGTAGAATATCTGGATAATGACGATGAAAAAAATGAAACAGCTATTGCTCGATCCCAAATATTTAAAGGTACTAAAATGAATGATAATCAAAAACGCAACAGTAGGGACATAAAACATAATAGGCCTATGTACAATAAACAGGTCAATCCAATGTTCAAGCGGATACATAAGGATAAACTGAGTATGATTAGAGGATATGAAGCAGGCTCTGATAACAGTAACCGTACACATAACGATAGTGAAACCGATCTGGAAACTGAAAATGACCGAATCCATCAAAATAAAATATTTAATCGAAATAAAAGTCTTCTTAGGAAACCACAACTTTCACAGCAAACAGATATAGGCAAGCCAGCCGCAGCTATATCGCATGCAGACAATCCAATGGTAAAGAAGGAACTGATTATTTTTATAATAGCCATTATCGGACTGATAAATAGCAACACAGATAAGGCACAGGTGATCCCCCAAATACTTGACCTAATCAATTCATTATTAGGAATCAAAGACATTACCGCTCATGAAATCGCTAAATATTATAGTGCACAATAACCTTAAATTTAAGCAAACATACCAGATACAGTGTCGATTAATATCTCCAACCACATTATGTATAAACAAAAGATCTATACTACTAATTTAAGGGTGAGTTTGTGGTTACTGATTAGTGTTCTGCTAATTATGCATCCAATCAATATCTTACAATGGAATAGCCGTTCAGTAACTGGTAAATCAGGTGAATTCTTATCCTATGTTAAATCACAAAAAATTAAACCAGCCGTAGTTATGTTACAGGAAACATGGCTATCTGACACAAAACACTTTTCCATACCGGGATACACTACATATAGACAAGACAGGACATATGGTGACCATGGTGGATGTGCAATCTATGTAGATAGTGATATACCTAGTGTCCTCATCAAGGATCATAATATAGAGCACCTAAATAATGTTTCAACTATCAATATAAATGCAGTAAAACTGATTATAAATAACTCATCTATTACTATTATTAATATATATAATGCCTTTGAAAATCTGGGAAATTTTAAAGGATCACTGAAACAAATAATTTCCAATATAAATGGACCAAAATTAATAGGCGGAGATTTAAACAGTTATCACAATTTATGGGGGGCAGATCATATATGTGGAAATGGCAGAACCATAGTGAATCTAATTGATGAATTAGACCTCATAGTTCTTAATGATGGTACAGGGACCAGGTTAAACCCCATAAATATGAAAACAACGCCACTTGACCTGACCTTTGTCACCCCAGATCTAGCCAGTCTAAGCAAATGGGCAGTTGATCTGCACAATGATTTTGGAAGTGATCACTTTCTGGTAAAAATATCTCTCAATATATCATATCAAAAGCCACCAAAAACAAATAAAACTTATGATAGAAATTGGAACTATAAGCTTGCAGACTGGGACAAATTCCGAGACTTTCTTAATAATGTTGATACGGATGTCATATATGATGAGAATCTAAACAAATTTAATAAAAAACTTTGCAAAACAATTATCGATGCTGCGACAATAAGTATTCCCATCTGTAAACCCACCCAAAATAATAAAATTAATGTCCCATGGTGGACTGCTGAATGTAAGACCGCAGTAAGAGCTGTTAAAAGATGTAGAAATAAATACAGACGTTCACCATCAATATATCATATGGAAATATATAAATATGAGCGTAACAAGAAGGTAAATATCATTAGAGAAGCGAAGAAACAATATTGGCTACGTTATTGTGGGTCCCTCTCTAAATATACACCAATAGGAAAAATATGGAAGCAGATAAAAAATATGAGGCAGATAACACATAACAAATCAATTCCAACACTACTGAATAATGGAATAGTTGTTGCTGATGATTTTGAAAAAGCGGAGCTCTTTGCTGAAACTTTCACTAGAAATAGTGATAACTCAAATTATGATCGTGAATTTTTAGAACAAAAGACTCAAATAGAATCAGATCCACCCTTTTTAGATATCTTATCCGACACACTTTCTATAAATCAACCGTTCACAATGGACGAGCTCAAGGGGGCCCTGAAGTATACTGTCTCTGCGCCAGGGTGTGATGGAATAACATACACACTTATTAATCATCTACCACATAAAATGCTACTTACTCTTCTAACCCTTTTTAATGTCTCTCTAGCTACTGGCTGTCTACCTGTAGATTGGAAACATGCCCTAATTATACCCATTCCGAAACCAAACAAGCCACCGCAGGACCCAAATTCTTACCGGCCAGTATCTTTAACCGTACACATAGGGAAAACTATGGAAAACATGTGTAACCGGAGGCTCGTTTGGTTTCTGAATGTGAATAACAGAATCAGTTCGTTTCAAAGTGGTTTCTGCAAAAATCGCAGAACCACCGATCAAATAATAAGGATGCAAAACGAAATTAATAACAACTCATCAAGCTATACTGCAGCGGTGATGCTAGACTGTGAGAAAGCTTTTGATTTGACATGGCGTATGGGTATCTTAATCAAATTGCAAAAAATGGGAGTGAAAGGTCTTTTATTGGGATGGATAAAAAATTATCTGGAAAATCGAACGATCCAAGTACGTACAAATGGAAAGCTTTCTCACAGTTACCCTATACTAAACGGAACTCCTCAAGGAGGGATCATTAGTCCGACGCTGTTTCTGGTCATGATAAACGACTTGCCAGAAGTAATTGATAATTGTTGCTTATCTCTCTATGCAGATGATGTCTGTATATATAAGTCATCCACAAACCTAAAGTATCTCACAAAAATCCTACAAAAAAACTTAGATAATATAGACAAATGGGGTAAGTGTTGGGGATTTCGCTTCTCTCCGCAGAAGACGAACCTTATCGTATTTAACAAACATAAACCGATCGCAGATTGTAAACTTCTCCTACGTAATCATATTATCGTTCCTTCTAAAGAAGTAAAGTTTCTGGGGGTAATTTTCGATAGTGGCATGAGCTGGCATCCTCACATTGACAATGTTATCTCACGCTGTCAGTCGGTGATAAATCTCATGCGCTCAGTAACAGGTACCACTTGGGGTGCCGACAAATTTTCCCTCATGATGATGTATCGCGCTCTAATACTCTCTCGAATTGCATATGGCCAGGAAGCTTACTCATCCGCAAGTAAGACAGTCCTGTCCTACCTAGACTCATTACAAGGTCAAGCTTTACGCATAGCAACTGGTTGTCTCCGAACTACGCCTTTGGAAGCTCTCCAAGTTCTATGCAATGAGATGCCCCTGACTGTCAGGAGAAACATCGCAACTTACAAATATGTTCTACACCTGAACACGTCATATAACAACGCAGCCTCTAACATATTACCGCTAACATGGCACAGCTACTATAATTTTTCGGAAATGTCTAATATTAACATTCCTTTCAACTTAAAGGCAGACAGGCTGCTGAAAAGTATCAACTATGAAACGGAAGAAATGCAATCATCAAAAAGTATAGGACATCCACCCTGGTTATTACCTAAAGTAGAAATATCAACTGATATACTAAAACAAATAATTGAAAAAGATATTCTTAAAACGGATACGGTCTCTAAACTAAAAGTGACAGATGAACTCATTCAGTTAAAGTGGCAATACCATCTTAAAATATTTACAGATGGGTCATACTCCCCCCAAACCAAGCGTAGTGCAGCGGCATTTTACATCCCAGATTTAAAGGTACAACGTAGCTATCGACTATCAAACTACCTAGACATACTCACTGCTGAGATAGTAGCAATCATGCAAGCTCTAACATTTCTAGAAGATACACATTTCGAAAGAGCCGTCATCATAACAGACTCACTAAGTGCTGTTAATAATCTTGCCAAATATGGCTACAATAATGTAAATAGCATATTCGATGAAATTAAAAATACTATTTTCAGACTAGCGCAAACCGGTAAAAACATTCAATTTGAGTGGATGCCCGCACACATTAATTATGATGACCAGGACACTGTCGACAGTGTAGCTAAGATGGCCCTAAATTCTCCCACAATTGATATTACAGTCTCTTACACAGCCAACCAGAGGTTCTACACTTATAAACCCAAACTTCTAAATCAATGGCAAGATCTATGGGCTAGCTCCACAAAGGCAAGGGCAATGTTCAATATTGTTGGCAACATCAGTGAAGGGAAGGATATCGCTGGTATGTCTCTGAGAAACAGAAGGTCAGAAGTACAAATAAACAGACTAATTAGTCATCACGTCAAAACAAACAAATACCTGCATGATATTCAAGCCAGTGACTCGCCCGATTGTGAACTATGCCATACACCAGATACTGTAAGTCACTTTTTCTTGGACTGCGATAAATTTTCGGTTATACGAGTCGACCTATTTGACATTTACAGAGGCAACCATAATCAAAACCTTACCCTAAAAGACATTTTAAGACCTAAAAATAAACACCAAACCCAAGCTCTGATTAACTATATCAGAGCCTCTGGTATTGACATGTAATTACATACTAAGGAAAATCAACGTCATCATACTATAACAGGTCACTTTACCTCTGTCACTTATTAGCTGCTACCATTATAGTATTTGTAAATGTTTAATTGTTTATTATTATATATTTACTACTGTCAGTAATATTCATCTGATTATTATTATCTAATATATTGAAGGTCTCGATTTCTATAGGGCTGGTTGCTGACGTGTTGCTGCATCTTTGTCCCATGTCTCCTCTCCAATCCGGGCCGGCCTCGGTGCTCTGGCGATAGCAGGCATAGTGCAATGGGTACGGGCATGGGTCTGTTGAATCCATCATCTGTCCTGGTGCCATAATTCTCTATAGAAGGGGAAAGTTTAAGGGAATCTCGGGACGAGCAGTGGGATGGGCGACAGTACAACCCTCAAGGGAATACGGTCAATAGTGATAGGGTAAACGGTCAGTCACCTCTACTGTGTACTGTTCAACATTATTGATGTGTTCTTTCAATTTAGGAAATGTTAGGTGTTAAATAGGAATTTGTATTATAATGTGTTATTTGCATTCAATTATATCTCAGAGGTGCCTGACCGCGATGGCCGCATTTAGACTCCGTTCTGTGGGCGGCGGAGCCTCAGTGCGTTATGTTTACACCTTGGTTTGAGTGTGACGTATGTCCTGAATTGTGTGTGTTGGTCTGTCACCCGTCCCATTTCTCTTCACGTTAGGGGACAAAAATAATTTCCTATATCGGGTTGTGGCACCAGATACAGTGGTGGGTGGACTTGATGCCGGTGCCGGTTGCTCGTTGCATGTTTTCGGCATTGTTTCGGGGTGGGTGTCGGAGGGGAGTGGGGGGATGTGGCGGGGTGTGGCGGCTAGCCAGTGAGTGGCTCTGCAGGATCGACATCAGGCATATATACATCTCCTGTCAAAATAATCACATCTGCTTATTTATTAACTTATTACTTTATTATTTATTATATATATATCTCTATGTCAATTTATAATCTTTTCCCAACGTATTTATATATATTAACATTACTTCTCCTTTCTTCCATTCCTGATTATCGCATCTTGTTATTAATGGAATTGCTTTCCTTTGGATATGGTGGTCTGAAAAATGTGGAAATAGTAGTAGCATCGATGATCATTATAAAAGTAATGAAAATACATAATAAATAATCAACCAATTAAATAGGTACTAGAAATATAGACTGATATGAATAAGCGCATATTTATAAATAAGCACAACAAAAATTTTAGGTTCATCATTTTATTTTATATTTCATCAATATATATATATTTGAGTCACTGGCGCGAATAAGCATGCTTGGTATGCGCCAATCAAACTCATACAACAACAACGAAAATCAGTAAAATATAGTAATGGTGAAGACATAAATATATTCGTTTCCAGAACTGAAAGTAATGGTAGTTGAGTTTTCCCCGTTCTATATTTAGACTTGATTTCTCCGACGTTCGCGAACATAGTACTTCAGGGGTGGTTTTACCATCGAAAATCAGTAAAAAAAGGGCGCAATTTACCCAGCAACTTAAACAGCCAAAAAGTAGTGTGTAGTTATATGAAATTTCGCTGTACTTTAGAACTTTCCTGTCAATATTATTAGTTCTTTTTACTCTGTCGATATACTCAACAAAGTATACTTGTAATTTCAGATTTTGACATTCTAAAAAACACGTGTGGACTGTGAAGAATCGACAAAAAGTGTTTATATAAGGTGAGATATTAATTATACATTATAAACTTATCAATTGTGTACTTGATGGAAACCAATTAATCAGATTGTCTATTAGCTCTCATCTTACGAATGAACAATAAACTTGAAAAAAAGTAATGCATATTTCCAGGTCGCATTTTTTTTTTATCTCCATGCATATCTGTTGTTTGTCGACTTACCGTACAGGACTGGGTCAAGATATGCTATCTTTGTCACTGATTTAAAAGATTTACTTAAATTAGTAGTTATCAGCGTGAGTTATGTATTCAGTTGTCTTTATATAAAACAATATTATATACTGTAATCGAACTAGAAACACTAGTTTACAACATTACAAAGTGCAGTATCTATCGAATCCTCCATATCTAACCATCATGTTTATATACATAATTTTTCTTAATTTGACAGGAACCACGACAGCTACAAAATAAGGCGTTGAAAATATACTATTTTCATCAGTTCGACAACGACCTCCATTGGATATACATAGAACATATCTCCTCTCAACCTCTACGTCGCTACTGATCTTCAAATTAGTACTGCATATACATATAAGGTAAGTGAATAACGATAGCTACGTTACATATGTCTACATATTTATATACATTATGTTAGGTTAACCACTCGTTACGTATTGTGTGTTCCATCCGCCGTGATGACAATGAGTAAACCGAATGAATGTTTAGCATTCACTTGGTCATATATGATCAACCTCATCCAACGCATTTCATAAATGTCTTATTAAAAAGTTATGTGTATTACCTCCTGATACATAGAATGGAGTCAATGGACTAATACTATTGAAGGCTAGTCACGAATCCACGATGATGTTATGTTTACAAAGTATACATTATAATCTGACAATGACTTGCCCCATTTGGTAGACTACATGTAAAAATCACGCATAGTCCAGATACATGTTTAAGTGATGCTCTCATGCTGGTCACATTAATTTCTGTTATTGCCCCGGCAATTATGACATCCAGACGCCTTCACCAAGTGTTCTAAAATAAAATTAAATAACGGCAACTCTTCACTGGACCCGACACTAGTTCACGCATCTTTGCCCAAGCAGAATCCAAGCATACCCATTTTTATTTTTCGCAATAAAAAGGTAAATAAAGTAATATGGGGTGTTTACCTGACCATCTTTAGCAAAAAAATTAAATACAATCCTTGATGTAACTTTGTACTGATACGTCTACTTCAGACATAATACTCCACGATGAAAGTTGTATATGTTATACGTTACTGTTTTAGGATGGTTTACCAGTGTCGACAAGAAGATTGTGAGGCAACATTCACACATACCCAAAGCCGGAATCGTCACGAGCGAAAATCGCATGCAGGTCATCTATATGTCTGCGATTCGTGTCCATGTCAGTTTGTCCATCATCATGAACTTATACACCACCAACGAATAGAGCACGACCAGGAACGGTACACATGCGTGGAGTGTTCAAAGTCGTTTAAAGAAGTAAAAAACTATAACAAACATATGAAACGTCATCGTGAGGAACACAACTGCGCCGAATGTGGGAAAGTTTTCTATGGAAACTGTACGCTCAAACGTCATATTGAACAGATACATACGCAAGTTGGTACAGGATCTGCGGATGTTCCTAAACGACAAAGAATGAACGATATACGTGACCATTATCGTCTCTCAACAGATAGCACAACATATTCTGCTAAATTCCAAACGACATCAACGCGACATAAAATCCTATTCAGAGATATCGAGGTTGAAGGACTTCCTGATATACTATCGTTGTTGCATAAAGTATTCGATAATGTGATCGCTGATATCACGAAAAACGTTGCTCGTAATGATCGCGTCCAGATTACGATAATCAATCCAGAACTTGATTTTCCAATTTGTTTTCCTATTACACGAATGGAAGACATTGATTCCGATTTCATCCTATCCGAAATTGAAAGAGTGTTGCAGTCGTTTCAGCAATTCGTGTTGGATGAAACATTAGAAATACACCTCACCCATATTGCGATACCTGGAGGAGGTGGACGAGTGAAAACCATAGACATGGATAAATTCTTAGAGAAGAAGAAGTGCATCATAAGGATGCGTAACAATGACAACTTGTGCCTCGCTCGTGCTATTGTTACGGGAAAGGCTCGTATTGAAGGGGATCATAGGTGGAATAGCATTCGACAAGGACGTATAATACAGAAAGACTTGGCTACACAACTACATACCCTTGCTGGAGTTCCAGTAGGCTCGTGTGACATCTCGGATGTAAAACGGTTCCAACTTGTGTTACCAGAGTATCAATTGAACGTTGTCTCAAAAGACCATGTTAACGCCATTATCTACTCTGGACCTGAAACTGACAAGCCCATATACCTATACCTACATGACCGACATTTTGATCTTATAACATCAATACCGGCTTTCTTCAATCGCAATCACTGGTGTACTCAATGTAACAAAGCGTATCGCGATTCAGAGAGTCATAGATGTATTGCCGTCTGTGGTTGTTGTTATAAGACACATGTTGAAGATGGCAATGAAGAATGGATCGAGTGCGTAGATTGCAAGAGATATTTTAAAGGGACACTCTGCTTTGACAACCACAAACAACTATCAGCTAAAGGAAATTCAACATGTACAAAGTACTACAGATGTGTTGATTGTGGAAAAACACTAAAACGAAAAAGGGATGACCATAAATGTGGAGAAATATTTTGTAAAGTGTGTGATGAATATGTTCTACAAGATCACAAATGTTACATGAAGACAGTTGCCGAAGAGAATACAAATGCTGATGGCGATCTTGTACCAAATCATATCGAGAGTGAAGATGTACGTTATATATTCTTTGATTTCGAAACCGTTCAGGACAATGAAGTGCATATTCCCAACTTATGTGTGTCTCAAAAAGTTTGCTCGAAATGTATTAACGAAGAAATCGATGTGTGTGATGATTGTGGAGAGCGACAGAAAATGTTTTACGGACCAAACACACGAGAAGAGTTTTGTTCTTGGTTGTTTTCTGATGAAAACAAAGATACCACTTGTATTGCGCACAATAGTAAGGGGTTTGATGCGTACTTTGTCCTCAAATATTTGCACGATAATGCCATCCTTCCGAAAGTTATATTTAACGGTGCAAAAATCATGAGCATCACTGTTAAGAGAAATAACATGCGGTTCATAGACTCTATGAATTTTATTCCACTTCCGCTTTCACAACTACCTCCGGCATTTGGAATAGAGGAAGAAAAGGGCTACTTTTGTCATTATTTTAATTCAAACGCGAATCAGAATGCCATTCTCTCTCACCTCCCTGATAAAAAGTATTATAATCCAGATGGAATGAAACCAAAGGAAAAAGTGAAATTTGAAAAATGGTACGAATTGCACAAAGACGATCAATTTGTTTTGAAAGATGAGCTCATTAAATATTGTGTTAGCGATGTTAATATTCTACGACGGTGCTGCCTTCAATTTAGACAACAGTTCATGGCAATGTCAGACATAGATCCATTTCGGCAGTGTATAACCATTGCAAGTGCATGTAATCTTGTGTTTCGAGCCAAGTTTCTGAAACCAAAGTCTATAGGTCTGATCCCACCGCATGGTTATCATCCACAACATAACCAATCGATTAAAGCCATGCAATGGCTTAAGTACATAAGTGCTACACAGAACATTGTAATTCAACACGCCAGGAATGGGAAAGAATTCAAAATCGATAAATACCCTGTGGATGGTTATCACAAAGAAAGTAAAACCATATACCAATTTGAAGGAAAATTCTTTCATGGTTGCACCCACTGTTACGCTAAAGACACTATCAACCCTCTCAATGGAAAAACCATGGGTGAACTTTATGATACTACGATGGAAAAGAGAAAGTACATGGAGAGCCTTGGCTACAACTACGTGCAGATGTGGGAGTGTCGTTGGGATTCTTTGGTAAAGGAGAATGAAGATATAAACCAATTTGTCAGTAAATTAGATATGCAAACGGCATTAAACCCACGCGATGCATTCATGGGTGGACGGACTGAAGGATTCAACTTGTATCGAGAAGTTGAGGCGTCAGAGAAGATTAAATATGTGGACTTCACATCCTTATATCCGTGGGTCAATAAATACAGTACGTACGTAACGGGACATCCGACTATCATCACTGAAAACATCGGTGACATATCTGGGTATGAAGGCATGGTGAAATGTAAGGTGTTGCCTCCACGTAATTTATATCTTCCGGTACTACCAACGAAAATAAACGATAAACTAATGTTTTCACTGTGTCGCACTTGTACTGAAACTAAGCAGAATAAATGTCACCACAATGATGATCAGCGAGCATTTATTGGAACTTGGGTGACTGATGAAATCAAAAAAGCCATAGAAAAAGGGTACAAGATCCTGAAAATTTATGAGGTATGGCATTTCGATTCTGTCGAACAGTACAATCCCAACACTAAACAAGGAGGACTGTTCAGTGAGTATGTAAACACGTTTCTTAAAATGAAGCAGGAGGCCAGTGGGTGGCCCGACTGGTGCAAATGTGAAAGTGATAGAAGGAAATATATTGATGACTACCTGCTCAATGAAGGCATACAGCTCGATTATAACAAAATTATCAAGAATCCCGGAATGAGATCACTCGCAAAGCTAATGTTAAATTCATTTTGGGGTAAGTTCGGACAACGAACCAACATGACCAAGACACTCTATACAACGGATCCCAAAGAATATTTCGACATGATAACTAGTGACCAACAGACAGTGCAAAGTGCTAGACTCGTGAACTCTGAGACGGCAGAACTCCAATGGTGTCACGCTGATGACTTCATCGAACCATGTGCCAGAGTTAATGTAGTGGTCGCTGCTTATACTACTGCTCATGCTCGACTCAAGTTGTATGACTTGTTGGACTCTTTAGGGGAAAGGATACTATATGCGGATACCGACAGCGTTGTGTACACGGTACGAGATGGACAGTATGACCCACCACTTGGTGATTACGTTGGACAGTTAACAAACGAGCTGGAATCGGACGCGTACATTTCTCATTTTTTAACCGCTGGGCCAAAGAATTATGCATACCAGCTCTCAAAACCAAACAAGGACGGACATATGAGTTGTTGTAAAGTTCGTGGGATAACTCTCAATAGTAAGAACTCTAAACTGATCAATTTTGACGCTATGTCCAAAATGATACGTGGTGTTGGACCCAACAAGATCGTTGTCATAAACGAGAGAAAGATATGTCGAGATCGTGAAGACACTGAGATTATAAATAGACGGGAAGAGAAAGACTATCGCGTGATATTTGATAAGCGCGTTATTGTTGAAAACTACAAGACCCTACCATATGGCTACTAACACTGTGTGTTTCAATGAAAAACGATTTTAAATGTATTGTATGATCAACATATTAGTATGATTATGCATTCGTGTATTTATATACATTTCAATGTGCCGTTGGAACAATATATCAGACATCATATGTAGGAACTTTCTATGTTATAGTGATAAGATCATTATTATGTATTTAGGTACCGTATACGTATGTAGTATCAAACAGCACAGCCATTTGTTCTCCATAACGTATCTAAAGGATATCTATCAGCAATGATTCTTGTAATCATTATGTGTCACCATATCGTTAATTGTTTAATCATTAAATTTTGTTACTAATTGCGTATTGTAGCCTATATTATGTGCATATCGGTAGTGGTTGATGAATAATATATTCGCGTATCTGAGCTGTAAAATTACGCGAAATATCAATATTTATTATGAATACTAATATTATGAATTAAATTAAATCGGATGTGACCATTTCTGATAATATGTGGCCTACGAGATCATGAAAATAATGTTGCTGCGATCTAAACAATTTTATTAAATCATGGACATACTTTTCTCATATGTTCTTTTTATGGTGAATTATGTTATAACTATAAGTAATTCAGAATTTCTTAAATTAATACACACCATACCGTACTGGAACATTCTTAGCTTCCAACTACTGTATATATTTCAGAGTTAATAAATGATCGGTGTATCCGTATGTAAATTTTGTAAATAATATTGTAAATAACATTTAGGCTATGTCATAATTATGCTACGTTATAATTCGTGTATGATAACTTGATGCGCATATCGCCGTTGGAAACACTACATTATATTATAAGCAGATAATTAAATTTAACGTGAGTAGCCTAAATGTATATACATATGAGTAAACATTATTATATTCGGCCGTACTACGGTACCTAATTAAGATTACATTTGTCAGTATCCTAATTATTTTGTTATTACGAACTGTGTCTAACTATTTTACGGTACACAACATTTTTCTGGGAGCTTTTGTAGTTTAGCCACACTGTAAGTAGGCTACGTTTTGATATTTTACCATTGTCAGCTATACATTTAATTTATGTATAATATAAACATGTACAGTATATGTGTTAGATAGGAAACAGGATGCAAAATTTTGTACAGAGTGTTTTATTGTTCATGTATTTTTCATGTTGAATAGTTTGCTGTATTTGAAATATTTAGAGGTACTCTATGTGTAATGTGTATATAAAAAATAAACCGGTTCCCAAAATCTGTATATAGTTTGTACATAATAATATATGCATGAATAAAAAATATATAAGAACCACAAAAAATTGTGTCTTGTTATTCATTATTGGTGTCATGTACATTTTGTTGTAGTCATCTGTAATGTAAATATAATACTGATTATCCCAAATATATTATGTACAGTAGGCCTACGTATAGCCCGCTAAGCAATAATAATTTTTTTTCATAGTTTTGTAAAAGAAAATGTTTGCAACATTTTTTGGTATTGTTTTTTTCCAAAGTTCTTCAACAAATTTAGGCTAAAGCTTCTTTCAATGTTTATTTTTTTTACAGTTTTCTTCTGTGATTATTTATTTATATTTTCACTTAAGTAACATACTGTACAGTGATTTTGAAATATAATATTAAAGTTAACATCCTAATATAATATTTAAATTTAGTTAGGGTATGCAATGTATTGCGGGAAAATCAGTATTATAAATTAGGCTATTTGTGCAACATCAAGCAAACCAAGCACATCAAACACAGCGATGCACATCAAGAACAGCACATTGAGCACGTCAAGCGCATCAAACACATCAAGTACATCAAACGCATCAAGTACATCAACT
>WNLI01146790.1:0-15949 GCA_025802215.1 Wirenia argentea
GTGGACATTTGATAGTATTATGCAATTGCGATCTGAGAGAATAAGACACAGGTGATTGTTTACTCGCAAAGTTATTTACGCCGAACGGGAACCTGGCTCATTTGTGGGCTACTCAATTTTTGTATCTGTGTAAGATAATATCTTTTATATTATCATAAACCAATATGTCATGTTTTATACATTTCATTGCTTTTTGTCAATGTAAGACACTATTAAGATTTATTATGTGGGTTTTGCAATGACATTGCATTGGGATGATATTCGGCCATTCCGTTGTATTTTTCTGTTGGTGTTTCGTATACGTATACTATATATTAAACACAAAAGTTACCGATAACACCACTAACAGAAAAATAATTCTATAACCTATATTAGTCATATATGTATGTGTAAACAGTAAAAGTCCAAGATTGAAAACATAATCGTAAATAATATATAAAAGCGTCTGTAAAGTTTATAAAGTAAAAACATTAGTCTCAATCAGTACGTCGTTAGAAAAGAAATGTACTGATATATTCGTAAATTATACGTATCAGTTAACATCTATATTGCGTTTAAAATTAAGCTTTTCAAGGGAGGCTTGGCAACGTGGACATCCGATTGTGTAATTATCACTGAATGATACGTTGCTCTTTACCTTTCGCGGCCGAGTGTGGTCGCTATAGTTATGATTCACAGAAGTCGTTTTTCGATTTCCATTCCAATGTGTTGCGCTTCGGTATCTGTTGATCGCCTTATCTGATTTCACTGTTTTCGTATTTTCAGTCGCACCGACAAACCCGTCGTTTCGAACAAATCCCCTAGTAGGAAAACGAAGCGTACCTGCTGAGTTTGTTCGGCTAATCATTCCACTAGCGTTTTGATATGTCGAACAGCATGTGCATGTCGGACAATTCGATGCTGATGTAGGAACGGCGGAATTGTTACACGAGCGACACAACAATCTATTTGTCATGGCAGCCGTGTTTCCACAAGAGATCGTACTCTGATGCGTATTTGATTTCGAGATTACAGTTGCAGGTTGCGATGATCCTGCACCTGCAAGGTTGTACTTGGCATGGGTGCCTATCAAGTCTTCTTCTCTGTATCGCGGTTTGGCCGAAGAACACCCTGGATGAGATAAATGCGGAAGCTGTTGTTGCATTCTATTGATAGAGACGAGCGTATTGCAGTCATATTTACCGCCCTGGGGGCATAACTGCCTGCGTGGATCAACGCCAAGTATTGTTTCGGGGGATGTGCTAGTCAGAAAAGGACCCACCAAAGGACCGACCGAACAATAGCACTTTGTCATTTCACCTTTCTCACATGATACACCAGGTTGAGTAGACGTGAGAAAGGCATTCGTTGAAGGCGGTTTAACTAAGCCATATGAATGATAATATGCATATGGCGTAGCTGGTATGGATTTTGCAGTACAAGTATTTTGCGTTGCTGAAGCTATCCTGCGTGTCGTTGCATTACTCCCATCAATCTTGATGCATTCATTATGTGAAGTAGCACATGTAGGGCTCACATCCTTATGATCTTGCTCATTCCCAACAGATTCGTAGTACCTAACCATATCTGAGACACCCGCGCTCCATTGTCGACGGTTTGCAGCAACGATTACTAAATCCCGATCGCGGTTGTATCTCACAATTTCGTCAAGGAGCTTTTGTCGACGACAATTTAAAATACTTATGTCTTTATCGAGACTACAACACGAAGCAGTTACACACAATTTTTGCGATGAAACCGTTTTGCATTCGTACCCATCCTGACGGGTTATTGACGCGCTTTGTTTGCCAAATGACGCTGATGTGACTACCACGTTGTTCCCTGAAGCAACACGTGGTTTACTGTAAGAAAAGCCAGTTGAGTTTTCACGTTCCTGTTTACATTCCAAACAGGTTACAGCGACGTCATTCACGACTTGATCACGACTTACCGCATAAGGCGGATTTGTGGGATGAACCTTCGGCAAGGCACGTTGATTTGTTTTTTGTTTGGAATTATCGCAGTTACAAATGGTACATGTCCCGTTTATACTGTCGTTAATATTGGTATTCTGAGTTCGTCTACCATAACCGGGTATAAGGGGTTCGCATATCTGTGTACTAGGACAGTTATTTATTGAACACATATCACAGTTTTGTTGATTTATTTTAATCTGGCTGGATGATACTTTACCGTTAAATTGACTTGTTGCGTTAGACAATCTAAGCTCACTGTCTTCTTTCACAATTTTGAAACTGCGTAATTGTGGTTGGCATTTACTCGGACCATATGAATGTTCGTGTACACATAAGGGTTTTGTCGATGCCTTATTTTGGCAGCATTGTATATTTGTGATGTGCGAATCCGGCAGAACATGTTGTCTGCAACACTCTCCGAATGCCATAGGTTCTCTTATTTCTACAACTTTATCGGATATGGACACATGTTTGTCTTTCAATGGACAACCTACACATCTACCATCTTTATAGACTGTCGAATTAGATGCAGTTTGTCGTACTACATAGCTACTTCCAGGATCATTATAGAACGTTGTTCCATACAAATTATCTTGTTTATACACGCCCTGGGGAATGTCATTGGGCGTTGAGCAATTCACGGGTCGATACATGTTGCTATTTTTGTTTCGTTCTCCCTGTCCAACACGGGCGTTTGCACGGGTTTCTGAATCTGCATTCTGATTTGTATTGTACTGGAATTGTCGCGTGTTCCTCGAGTACATAACTCCGGTGATATTAGGATCGTCAACGATATTTGGCTTAATCGTGAAAGTTTGTGTTGGTTGAGATACTTGAGATACGTTCTGCATGGGTGGGTTAGCAAAGTAAATCGGAGGTGGTACATTGTATTGATTCATGTAATTTGGCATTGTAGGATAATAGTTGTTTGGAATGTTGATGTTGGTGTATACTGGATTACCATACAAACGGAGTGAGTTATTGTAACGTGACATTGGATGCTGTATGTAATCAAAACCGTTGTTGACGTCGTATACCATTCCACCATTTGATGTAGTATTGGCATGCGCCATTGGCCGATTAATCTGATAAGGAGATGGTTGTGAAACTGTTGCCTCAGACGCTAAATTAGCAGGATATGAACCTGGATGTGTATAATATTTTGGTTGTTCAGATACGTCAGGCTTGCTAGTTCGTTTACCTTGATTTTTAGACGTACTTACGTTTCTGCCATCTTTAGTTTTGCGAGGTTTGGCCTTTATAGATTGTCCGCTTTTTATATAATCTGATTGTTTTGCAGTTATTTTATCTACTTCAATATTGGTAAGATTGCATTGGGCATGAAGGGTAACAAATTCTTTAATAATCGGGACTGCAATGCACTCTTCTACTGGTTTATGTTTCTTATATTGGGCTTTCGCTTTATGACACAAGCTACATTTAGATGATTTCTCTTTTGAGTTTGTAGGTTCTCCACTAAATACGGTCTGTGTGTAAATATTTTTCATAATTTGTGAGCGATGATGAGATATCTTTGGTACCTTAGATATAACGTGGTCTTTATAGGAGGACCGATCATCAACATTTATACCTGTGGATATTGTTGGAATCATCTTATCTTCCACTAAATCTGCATCAGCGTGTGTAAGAGTCACTTTCAGTGGTTCAATATATTGTTCCTCTACAGCGTAAGTCGGTTGTTTAGAGTGTGGATCACTACTGCTACACTCATCAATATTTGCAGTAATAGCTATTTCGCTTTTATCCGAGATACATTGAGTGAATTCTTCGTCCGGATTTTCGTTATGTATGCTAGATTTAGAAGATAACCTGTCAAAAATTGACGATGTCATAGTGGCAGAACTTGGTGGACCGTAATTAATATGTGGATTTCCTGAATTTCCTCTGAGTTTCTTTCTAATTTCGTCTATTTTAAGTTTAATATTTAGTTTTGGCTTTGCTAATATTTCAAAAGCAAAGGGTTCAATTATCGACAGAGATTCAGTGTCATCGTTTTTGTCTTGCTTACTTACATTAGATTTCGATCCATTCGTGAAGAAAAGTGTACTAGTTGAAGCACTCATTTTTTCACCACTCCGGTACTTTTTACTCTCGCTTCTAAGTTGATCATTACTATAATTATTAGACTTGGGCGATGTTTGTTCCATCGTTAAACATGATTGCATGGTAGTTGCATCAAGTGAACTTTTAGTCTTGGGTACATGCGCCTTTTGTTTATCGTTGTCTTTACATGTTGAGAAAGACTTGCTGGTGGACATAACATTATCAGTAGTTAATGAGACGCTTTCTCTTTGATTTGGCACATTATCGTGTGTCGATGGTATTACAGCGGATAACTTGGGAGAGTCGGAAACATTGCCTTTGTCAGCGTTAACATTTTTGTCACATTCCATGAAAATATCGCGGATATCTGTCTGCGTTTTACAAACATTTTCACGAGTGGAGGCCGAGTTCGACATTGTGTATGGGTTAGGCTCTTTTATTTTCAAAGTTGAACCTTTGTTGAGTCCTAACTTTGACTTTACTGCGCACTTGATATTTTCTTTGGATTTCAACGATGACTCCATTTCCTTATGATTTTGAACGTTATAACTATCTGCGCAACTTGATTCGGTACATAGTTTACGTTCCAGTAGTTTTCTTCTCAATTTGTATGATATATCTGGTACAAGTGACAATCGTCCTCTGGACCGCGTTGCAGAGGTAGCTAGTCCAGAGTATATTCCCCTCTTTATGCTGTCGAATACATATACTTCATCGTCGCTACTAGATGCACGTTCGGAGTTCGTAGTTTCTTCATTGAATTGTGGAGCAGCGTATAGCATATTGTTTCCTATTTGTCTAACATATTTTCGTAATTCAGATCTCGATCTAGGTATATGACTTTGATTATAATTTGTGTTATATTGAAGTACGTTCCCCTGTTTTTCTGTTTGACGCTGGCTGTTTAAATTTGTACGTTCGTTGTTTGCATTGTGTTTTGAAGTAGTCGTCGTGTCGACGATTCTTACAAGCTTATCAACTTTTGGACACTCGTGTTTTTCTCCATTGTAATTATGTGTTGTGTAAATGCTAGAGGTTGTACTAGAGCCAAGAATACTGTCCCCACTCGTAAACACTTGTTTATTGCGATATTCCAACCCTGAAACATCGCTAAATTTTGTTGAGCCATAACTACTACTGCCTGAAGTATTTAACAAATCGTCCCGTGATGCATTTGTCTTTTCTGCGTTTCTATTGAAAAGTATCTTATCGTCGGCATATTTCGTATCTTTTCTGACACATTCACCATATTCACACTCGTTACACGCAGTAGTTCCATGTCTGTGTGAGCCAGATACCTTCTTATGTGTAGGTATTTCATGGTTTTCATGGTTATCTGCAACTGAACGACATTTTGTACAGTTCAGATATTTTTCATATTGCCGTGTCCTTTCACCAACAACGCCTGTATGGGAGACTTTAGTCAAATGTTTCCTTTTGGCGAATTCAATATTTGTGCTACTTGATATATCAGTTTCTTTATGTTTGTTGCAACTCGATATATTGTTAGCGTTGCAACAACAATTACTTCGAAGCTTTTGTGACCTTGGTCTGTTTTTATCGCAACACAAAAACACACAAACATGGTCACAATGTTCTGTGACATCATTGTTGCTACATTCTTCCTCGTTTACTCGTTTAGTACTACACTCCAGGGAGCAATTTGATTCAACGTGCATATTCTCGGACAAGGTCGATTGACAAGTTTGCATCTCAATTATTTCCCCGGTGCATAATTGTTTGTGTTGCTTCCGACAACATGCGCATTGTGCGGCAAACGTGGCATTTTGTGATATGTTTATTGGATCTTCACTGCGTTGTTTCGCGCGTTTTAGATTTTCGTCTAGAGTTAGAGGTGCAGCGGAATGCGATGTTAGCAGTTTATTGCAGTTTATAGCTAATCTAGAGAGGTTTTTCAGCCTCAATGTTCTTTTGGCCCTAATCGCTGCAGCAACTTCTGCATCTGTTAATTTTCTGGAAGACATGCTCTTTCCATTCCTCAGCAATTTGCCATGCATTTCACTAAGCGTTGATCTTCGCCTTAATTTTCTTTTTCGCTTATTGAAACTTGACTTGCTGAGTACATCACTGTCTCCAGTGGCTTCGATTTCACTCTCAATGACATCATCTGCAAATTTCACAACATTCTCGTTGGATACCACAGAATAATTATGCATCTCAGTGTGAACATCGCTTACAATTGACTGTCTCGCGTAAATAGATATGTTATCTATCGGTGTAGTTTCACAGTATAATTCTGGTATATGCGTGTTCTCTATTGGGTTCAGCTCTAATTCTGGTATACAAGCGTCCTGTATTGGGGTACTTTCATAATCTAATTCTGGTACATTTGTGATATTCCTAGTGCTGGCAACATACATAGTCGGTTTGACAATCTTCTTCCTTCGTGGAACTTTTTCTGATTCACAAAGGTATTTCGAAAATTGTCTTTCTAGTTTCAACGCATATTCATCGACATCAAATTTATTATCGCAGTCCCGACTTGCCACTCGCTTTAAATTTACGAATTCTTCGCGCGTCGGTAAATATGAGCTTTTCCAACCTTCTTTTGCGACGTACTTGAATACTCGAGAACAATGAGGATCCATGGTTTCCGGTTTGACATAATCTCTTTCAACATTGACATGGTAATCGGATTTGCTACGCTGATTTTGCATTTGAGCACGAGATGCACGCTTCGTGTATGTGGATTCTGCGGGAAAACGGTTCGTGTTCATCGACATGAAGAAGTGTGGATCATTGGGTAGTTTGATGGATGACTTTCGAAAAACATGTGATTGTCTTTTCAAGAAAGATGATTCATGTGGAATATTGATCGAATTTTTCTGTTTTTTAAATGGTGCTGCTTTATTTATTTTGGAAAAAGATAAATTCCGTTTGCCCGTGTATATCTTACTCCTATCTATCCGCATCGATGTATTATGTTTCTTGTGTGAAAGGTACGTATCGAACGAAGGAACGATGAAATCAACAACTTCAGACTCTACTTGATTGAGAAATATATGGGAAAACTCTTCAGTTGAGTATGCAGGATCTCCCTTGTTAAAAGTATTCACCCGAGGTCCTTTGATGTGACCAGCATCGCGTATATCATTATTCGTTAATCGACACGACAGTTTGGGAATAGTGCGAATGTTTGATCCTTTACTCGATCTACAACCTGAGAGCTGTCGCTCAGTTTTGACTACTGGGGATATTTTAGCAGGACTTAGTACCGATTTCAATAGTGGAATTTCTGTAAGTTGACTTGCTGTTGACTTTAAATGAGACGACTTATGATGTATATCATCTGCCTGGAATAGTTGTTCTGAATTGCGTTTGAATGCGTTACACTCGAGGGTGGTATCGAGTGGATTATCTTCGTCATCCCGAGCAGCTTCATCAATAACACTTTGCTCATTGAAGAAATCTGAAACTGCATTCACCAAATCTTGGTTATGTTGCCCTTTCCTAAAAACAGGCCACCCCATTACTCTCGGTACCCTCCTATGTCCATACGCACTCGTGTGGTGTTTGGGATATGTATCGCTACGTCCATTTTTACTATCCCGTGTCGAGAATAAATGCACCGAATTCCGTGCGTTCCTGATGTTTGCTTGTGATTTTCGTTTGGCTGATGTGTCGAGGGTATCTACACTCGCATGTCGAAATGATTTTGTATAATCAGTGGAGTGTCGATTTATCTTCGTTTTGGATACTAAACTTGTATTTGGATTATTTGTAGTTGATATTGGTTCCATTGAAGAAATTGTACGCTTGTCGGTCACTGTAGTAGTAGTGGGGGCTTCTAAAACTATACTTCCTGGGATTGAACGAAAACCAGGAAATGAATCATACGTAAATAAACGACTAATCTTGTTTCTCTTTGATTCATCGCACTTTTTATCTCTGTCAATAGTACATTCCTCGTCGATTAGGGTATATTCGTAATCTGTGTCGTCGATATCGCTTTTGACGTCGCGCTTTTTCATCCTTGACGATAGGCCTATAGCGGCGGAACGATGTTCGTGTTCGGTGTGTGCATTCTGAGAAATGTTCACATCGCATTCTGTGAATGAATCGTTATTTTCGTCCGTGTTGACTGTTGGCGAGATACTGAAAGAAGTGTTACGCTGTTCTCTTAACGCGGATGGTTTTGTTAGGATCACCCCGTTAAGACTGCTGGAAGCTGGATAACATACTTCTGCATTAATAGATGTATTGGTAGGTAACTGTTTGTAGTTGCCCTGTTTGATTATACTCGCAACGCCATTTGTGTGTTTAATAATTGCCGTTTCTATCCGGCCATAGTTTGGAAGGTTGGGAGTTGTCAACTCACATATTGTTTGTCTCTCAATTGTTATATCCGACTGCATAAGTTTACATGCTGCTGATTTCATTGATGTTTTCGTGGCAGCAATCAATTTCGCGTATTTTAACAAGTGATTGTAATATTCGACATTGGCAGTTTGTATGTCGAACCGAGTTCCATTGTCATTCAATGCATTTAGAGATTTGACGAGATACTCTGACCTCAAAAATGACAGAAAATTGTCAATATCACACACATCTTTCAGGTTATTGTTAACATCTCTCGATATTACAGACCACTGCGATGTCAACGAATAATCATGAATCATGCCACTATGGTCGCCACAACAGAACTTAAAAAGAGAGTATGTTATCTTTGCTAAAAGGGTCCGATATTTTGTGATTTCTGCTAGGCCATACAATCGCTTCGTTCGGCATCGTCTCGCCAATGCGTCATCAACCGTCGAGTCTGCTTGCGAACTCGATTCCGATGCGACTCTTTCTTCGCTGCATTCGTGTGTGGAATCCATATCTTAATTACTACAGCAAGTCGGAGTAATTCCGGTATCCACGTAGTGTTTTATTACTGACTTGGTATATCCACCCTGAAAAAAAAGACATTTGTGTTAAGTATAATATAGCCGAGCAGTCCCATAAATCAAACATGGCAAATGGTGCTTTACTAGTAAAAAAAACACGTGCCCATCACCTATCTCCACTCTAGCAGTGGTAAAAAATCTATTTTAGGTCATGTTAATGTGTTGGTATTCTGGAATTTTCTTGAAGAAGTTCATCAGGTTGAAATATTCATTCTAATATTTGTTATTTTTTCTCAACCAAAAAATTAACTCACTTTTAGTGACGTTTCGACGTGATACTCTCGTCTTCGTCCGACCAACTGACGACAATCATTGCTGTTGAATATTCCAACCTGATGAACTTTTTCAAGAGTCAAACTAATTATAATAATAATAAAGCTGACGTTCACTAGGTACTTCCCTGTTTAGGGATTGGGTAATTTGCATGCCTGCTGCCTTCCTTGGATGTGGTAGCAATTATTTCTCGCACACTCTCTATGCATGCGCAACACCATATACTTACTTCAGACTTTTGAATTTTTCGTACAAGGGCTTGATCGAAATAGAATACAGTGTTTGAATTTTGAAGTATGCAGCCAATCACATATTTTTTTATCTCTGATTTAAACCATATTATAAGAATTCATCATATGGCCACATTAACCTCGTTTTCTTGGGCACTGTATATTTCATGCTTTGGGTAGATAAATTTGAATCCTTTTGTAAGTATCATATTTTTGTTACAGGTCGAGAATGGTAGCACACAACACGACTGCCACCTAGCCATAGCGAGTGACGCGGCGGTGGTGATTGATGACCAGACCAAGGATGTGGTGTTTACTGTGCTGTGTAGGAATATCATTGGTTGGATGGCTCCCAATAACAGGTATTGTGTAGCCTATTACACTAGTACCATGACTCTAGAATGGTCCTTGTATGACTCAGATGGCTCAGTTAGGTGTTGTGTAGCCTATTACAGTACGGTGACACGCATATATGTATGAGTAGTCTTCTCGTATTACTCAGATAGCCTTCTTAAGTCACAAAACATTGATTGAAAGGCGTCTTTTAGACCTAGACTTTATATTATTCATAAAGCGCTTTAGAAAAGTTACTCTCATCATCATCATCATCACCACCACCATCATCACCTTCATCATCATCAGCGTCATCATCATCATCATAGTTCAGTCAGGTGCGCACAGGTAGATAACAACTACCACCTGACCAGTTCGAGTGACGCGGTGGTGGTGATTGACGACCAGTCGACCATTCCAAAGATGTGGTGTTTACTGTTTATTGTAGGAACGTCATTGGTTGGATGACTCCCATTAACAGGTATTATGTAGCCTATTACAGTACCATGACTCTAGAATGGTCCTCGTATGACTCAGATGGCTCAGTTAGGTATTGTGTAGCCTATTACAGTACGGTGACCCGCATATATGTATGTGTAGTCCACTCGTATTACTCAGATAGCCTTCTTCAGTCACAAAACATTGAAAGACTCCTTTTAGACCTCGACTTTATATCATTCCTTTAGAAAACACACCATCATCATCATCAGATAGCCAAGTCAGGTGCACACAGGTAGATAACAACATCACCTGGCCATAGCGTACGGTGACACATATGTATACTTTCTGTACTATGAGTACTTTCAGTACTATGCATACTTTCAGTACTATGAGTACTTGCAGTGTTATGACACATATGTATGAGTAATCCTCTCGTATGACTCAGACAGCCTTCTCAAGTCACTAAACATTGTAAAGCATCTTTAGACCTGGACTTTATATCATTCATAAAGCGCTTTAGAAAAGTTACTCTCATCATCATCATCACCACCTTCATCATCATCACCATCATCATCATCATCAGCATAGCTGTCAGGTGCGCACAGGTAGATAACGGCGTCACATAGCGAGTGACGCAGTGGTGGTGATAGACGACCAGACCAAGGATGTGGTGTTTACTGTGCTGTGTAGGAACGTCATTGATTGGATGGCACCCAGTAAGAGGTATTGTGTAGCCTATTACAGTACATTGACTCTAGAATGGTCCTCGTATGACTCAGATGGCTCAGTTAGGTATTGGGTAGCCTATTACAGTACCACGACTCTAGAATGGTCCTCGTGTGACTCAGATGGCTCAGTTAGGTATTGTGTAGCCTATTACAGTACCACGACTCTAGAATGGTCCTCGTATGACTCAGATGGCTCAGTTAGGTGTTGTGTAGCCCATTACAGTACGGTGACACGCATATATGTATGAGTAGTCCTCTCGTATTACTCAGATAGCCTTCTTCAGTCACAAAACATTGAAAGGCATCTATTACACCTTGACTTTATATGATTCATAAAGCGCTTTAAATAGAAAACTCACTCATCATCATCAGATAGCCAAGTCAGGTGCGTACAGGTAGATAACGACTAGCTCCTGGCCATAGCGAGTGATGCGGTGGTGGTGATTGACGACAATACCAAGGATGTGGTGTTTACTGTGCTATGTAGGAACGTCATTGGTTGGATGGCTCCGAACAACAGGTATTGGGTACTACAGTAGCATGCGTAATTTGCGTATTACAGTAGAAAAAAGTTGAGAACCCTCATCCGGCACCTCGATCCTTCGCCACCCTTAATCAGTGCCATAAGATTTACAAGTTCATAATTCTCATATCTTTTATACCTTTTATGGTCACTTGTGGCAAGGGAGATAATTGTGGCTAAATACTCCTCATTTCAGTGGCACGGTGAAGCTATACTACAAGAACTCTGGTTGTTTGGTGCTACGACCCCACTTCAGCGACGACACCACAGAGATAGCCATGCGTCTTCCTTGTGACTGGTTGTGACATCTAGCCCTGTTCACACATTATACTAATGATCTACCTCATTTACAGTGGTACGGTTAAACTATACTACAAGAACTCTGGTTGTCTAGTGCTAAGACCCCACTTCAGCGACGATGCCTCAGAGATTGCCACAAGACTCGCTGCCGTCACACCAGGCTCTGAGGTATGTAATTCACTTTTAAATGTAGTAGCCTATAAGCTTAGCTTTAGTAGGGATGTTAAAGCAGTAGTAGTAGTGTGGTATTAGTACTTAACTGACACAGTGGCGTATCTGTGGCATATTGAACTGTGCAAGAGGTCTTTGGTGTTCTTAGATACCATTTCATGTGACTGCTTCTGTGGACATCGCTGTGGGTTCCGATCATCCATGATCTCCTTACACGTCTTTGGGTACTCCGGTTTCCCCACTACCCACTTTCGTCCAATTTGAGTCTTATCTGTCTGTCTGTCTGTGTGCCTGAGGGATGTTCATGTTCAGTATGGCAGCGTTTCATTTGGAACCCTCAAATTCTGTGTGATCTCATCATATAGAATAAAACATCCTAATGTGAAATGCGCCGAATGGCAGCTTGATATTTTCTTAAATAAATCTATAAATTTTTTAAGGTTTTAACTTTTTGTGTTTTTGTGTTTTGTGAGTGTTTTGCGAGTATTTCAATTTTATAATAGGAAATGTAAGTGTTATTGATACCTATACGAAATAGCACTTTAAATCAAGGAAAATTATTATTATTATAACGCCACGCCTCTGTTTGCAGACTGTATTAACGGGACCATATAGGCTACAGTAGGTGATACTTTACTGTCTATACGTGGTATGTTTTTGTGATGTGTTGAATATATTTATGTGAATATCAGGTCAAATGTTAAAAAAAAAAATTATTTTTTAGATTGGGATAATTTCTCTTATATATTAAGGTATTGCATGATGAATCATGAATTGTTACTGGACAATTAACAATATTGGAGAGGGTGGGGGCATTGGTCGGGACATGGGGAAGGGGTGGTGGTATAGTTTCCGCAAAAAAATGTTTATCGTTGGGGTTGAGTTATGGTCAAAGCGAGACGAAGCCCCCCGAAGAGACTACTCATAAGTTTGATTTTAAAATAACTTTATTATACCATGACATACAGAATTCAAATTAGACTATTCCGTGTCATACTACACGGCGCGATGTAGTTTGTAATATGTAGGCTACATGGCGCGACACGGACCATATTCGAACACACTAATCTACAATATGTGATTGTTCCCGGTACCAGCGCCACTCCCCACTGGGCCACCACAACTACACGCAAGCATTATACAGACGTGCGCGGGTTCAGCTTCGCGCTCACCCCTCTCCCGGTTGTGGAATCGGTAATTTGAGTGGTATAATGTGTCGTTGTAAGAGGCAGCACTTTGTCACATTATGGGCGCTTTAAATTGTCGGTCAGGTTTTTTCGGACAGTAAGCTACCGGTACGCGGTGGTATATTTTATGTACGAGGGACGGTTGAAAAGTTCGTAGGCTCACCTAGAAACAATGCTCGCCTTCGTACATATCTAGGAACCCAGCTTCAAGCCTGGGTAGCGGCAAAATCTTGTGTCATTTTTGTGTTTCTGTAATTATCTTGGACGAGGAACTTTCATACTTGCCTCCACTTTTTCAGTGGTATGGCTAAATTGAACGTATTGGGACTGTGCAGCTTTCGTAAAAAATCTGCTGACTTCTCGCTGTTTTTGAGTAATGGAAGTAATGGGAAACGCCTGTCCGTGTGCAGTGGTTCTGTATGTCACTCATTGAGTGATCGTAGATAGGGGATCAGGATAGCTCAGTTGGTAGAGGCATATGATTTGTAATCCAAAAGTTGCGGGTTCCACCCCGGCCGGTGCAGTATCAATAATTATTGTGTTGTTGAAAAAAAACCCCGTTTTTCTCGGTATTCGGTGGATGAGAACACATACAGCCTCGCAGTTTACCAACCCTGTGGAAGTTGTTGGTACTGATCGTACATATTCCTTAGCTGGGTATGTATTGGTTTAAACCAACGTTTGGAAGTAAAGCCATGCATACTGCATAGGGCATATACGTTTTGGGTACAGGGAAAATTCACGACACGTCATGTCATGTCAGTACATGCATAGACTAGACCTATAGCTAATCCCATCTGATAACAAGTGGTGCAGTTAAAAACGTTTGCTTGTTTTTTTAAGTTGTCATACACGAAAGTAGAACTCGACCATGTAGCACTAGACCCTGGGTGGTGTACTCGGGCACTTATAGCAAGAAAACTGACATCTAAGTGACAGCTTCAAGATGACATTGTCAGTGCTTGATTTAATTTAATATTATTTATAGACGTTAATCGACATTACTTTGTAATATTAAGGAGTCGCGTCAATTTGATGGCCCCCTGGACTTCTTATCCGTAATCTCAAGGCATGTTGTAGGCCTACATTGTTTCAATGGCTACCGCGTATCTGTCTAATCCTCAATAACAGAAATAGCACTTAAATCAAGTAGTCTTAAGTAATCTAAAGTAATTTTATTATAAATAATCTGATATATTCAAGTGTAGCCTGGGCTGTCGGTGGTCTAACGTACAAGGTGGCTAATAGGCATATGTAAATATATCAAGTAGGCTACTGTCGACGACCTTCCATCTAAAAGCGTAACTAGCCTATACCAATCATGCTCCCACACGTCCCATGGATACCAACGGTCAGCCAGTCAGCCAGTCAGCCAGTCAGCCAGTCAGTCAGTCAGCCAGTCAGTGAGTCGGTCGGTCGGTCGGCCAGCCAGCCAGCCAGTGAGTCAGGCAGTGAGTGAGTGAGTGAGTGACTGAGTCAGTCAGTCAGTCAGTCAGTCAGTCAGTCAGTCAGTCAAACTGCCCCACATAGGTCTGTTGTCGATTCCAGTGGACTGTAGGGGGGGGGGTCACCTGGGACGGATGCTTTCCGAAGCTGTAACGATAGAGAAAAGCGCAAGTATACGGTTGGTGATGGGTGAGTGGCTAAAATGGGTTGGTAGAGGAAGTACAGGAGGGGAGAACGGTAAATGCTGAGGTACCATGGATGGAAGTGATGAGGTTAAACCAGGAGTGCAGTAATGATGATTTTTTGATATATGCTGTTAGGCAGTCAACATGTAATATCGAAATTTGTATTAATTTAATCCAAAACTGACGTCGCTACTGGGGGAGTATTTAGCTATAATTTGCCATTTTCCGATAGGGGACTAATTTTTCACGACAAAAATCTTGTTTTGAAATCTCGATCCACCTCATGACGTCAGAATTTAGCAAATCATCTAATAAAAAACTAGAAAATTGCTGGTTGGTGACGTCATCAGGTGGATGATTCAGAACGAGACAATGTTGACTAGAAAACAAATGTTAATTTGAGAAATAACGGCAATAACGGCGATTACTAACGATAATGGAATCCTAGAAACGTCAAAATAATTGCAAATATTTTAGTAGTCTATAGGTACAATTCTATACACTACAACATATCAAAAATTCATTTTGACTGCAGTCCTGGTTTAAGTGAGGGCAGACAGTGCATGGATATGTAGGTGCGGGAGGTGGGGTGAGGGAGCGTGGCAGAGGTGAAGGATAGTGGTGTATACAAAATACGTATTACTATATTATAAGTTATTGTATGGCTAGGAGTTCCATACGGGATTTTATTGGCACGAGGGTTATTGTATTGCACGAGGCGGAAAAACGAATTTATCTCATAACTGAACATAATACATGATCTAAACATGTCGTTTACACAATACACACGGCAGTGCCATACGGAGATTTGTGGAACGGCGATTGACCAATCAGCAGCCGGCATTTTATTCAAGTATGAGATAAGATATGATATGACATGACCCCACAGATCCATAAACATTTCGCATATCAATTCATACCTATAACACCATCGTATGGGTACACATAGACATAACACCCATCAACACATATACTGTAGTAAGGTCTTGGAACACATAGTCCACACACATGTTCTTTCTCATCTTGATGGTCTGAATCTAATCACTGATTTCCAACATGGGTTTCGTAAGAAGCGATCTTGCGAAACACAATTGATTCTTACTATTGATGACTTGGCCAGAGGACTTGACAAAAACAAGCAGATAGATGCTATCCTACTTGATTTTAGTAAAGCTTTTGATAAGGTGGACCATTCCAAACTCA
>WNLI01146900.1:0-15939 GCA_025802215.1 Wirenia argentea
TCAGATGCCTATGGGATAACGCCGTTTAAAAAAGTTTGGACAAGGGAAGTTATCGTGAGTTTTTCTCATTTTATTGTACTTGGGCTATTAAAGGGGAATCACCAAACACGATAGTAAAACATGCAGCACTGAATTTTTCATGTGAGTTTAAAGACAAACAAAATGTTAGATCTACCATGGACGAAACACATAATCGCTAGTATCCTCCCATGTGTATCATTTTTGTAAGTTTTAGGGTATTTAATGGAATGCTAGCACCATAATGGTTTTATGAATCTACATTGCAAACCCAAACATCAAATAGTTTACCAGAAAACGCGTCGTTCGGGATTACCCTGCGTTCGGATTTACCCCTCTCTCCCCTACAGCAAACATCATAATGGTATTGTTTTCTTGAATTTCTAAAGGTTTGGATTCCCGAAACAGGCGGGCGGAAACGACATGAATTTTGCAGACGGACGCTTTACAGACGGCAAACTTCACAAATCCGCCCCAATAATTGAAAATTTGTAGAGAATCCAAAGCCTTAGAAATTCAATACAGCATCCTTATCACCTTGTGATGTTTGCTGTAATTTACCAAACTCGTGACCATGTTTGCGAGCTGTCAAAAGTCAAAATAGTTTCGCGACTCACCAAACTAGCCCACAATTTTTTTTCCGGTACCCGGCTACTCGACTAACCGACAATACCTACTAAGTTGTCTACTGGTACATGGTGGTTGGGAATAGCTCAAAATGGTAATACATTCGTTATTCTTCATTTTAGGTGTGAATATGGGATAGTATTTTCCCTCAACCGTATGTATTTCCCTCGGCCCACGGCCTCGGCAAATAGAAACGGCTTCGGGAAAATACTATCCCATATTCACACCTAAAAATGAAGAATAACTAATAATATCTTGCTGCTTCTAACCAATCAAAATCCTGCTACATGTCATAATGGCAATAAGACAAGATATTCTTCGATTTACCGCGCCGCTGTTACGTGCAGCCCCGGAATATCCCTCGTTACGTGCAGCCCCCGAATGGCCCTCGTTACGTAAAAAGTCTGCCGCCAGAACTCTTTATCTCTAATCTCACTGATCATTTTGTCAATTTAGACGGCAGTAAATGGTTGTTACATGCGCCGCGGCAATAAACCTATCATCGCATGTCTGTGGCTTGTGTATTCGGCGTGTGGGTTCTCTGGGGAAGGGAGGCAAGTGGAAGCGGAACTTTCAAGAAATAGTCAAGTAGGCCTACAGTAGGACAGCCCATATAAATTGTGTTTCGAATAAACCTAAATACCAACCTCACATTTTAGACGTTCTACATTGCCGTATATTGTTTACGCGCCAAGATTCGCAAAAGGCATATCTGGCGATTGTTCCCGCGTAAACGATATACGATGGTTACGCCGGCCAATGCACGTATGCGGTTTCTATTTTACTGTAATCTAATGGTAAGTGTCTACAGTCTCATTTTAATGGTGCTCCAGTTAGCCGACCTCGTTCAATTTGTGACAGAAATATTTTAAATAATTGTCTATCCCACCGCCTATACATCATGCATAGGGCCTACAGGGCATTACAGGCATTATTATGTTGGTCAAAGCTAAAGGTTTGAGAACGAAGTACAGGTCTACACTCTACACTCTACAGCATATAATACAGAAAATTGGTTATTTGGAGAGGGAGAGAGTGTCATCATTGAAGGGAGGGAACATGTATCATGTTCATGAAGGGATGGTACACGTAGTCCACCGAACGGAGGTAACTAGCCGAGCAGGACGTCTGCAGGAGTGGTCGTGTGGCGTGTAGGACAGTGGTTTTGTTTTGCTTTGCTTTGAAGGGAGTTAATTCTATTAGAATACATCAGTAGTATGTTTTCACTAGTTATCGCCTCAAACGGAAACTATTAGTTTGTGATATTATGTTTACGGTGTCGGTGGTATGGTGGTATTCCCCTTGATGATGTAATAAAAGCGTTTATCTAGCGATAAAACATAATGTCTGAGCTGTTAATGCGTAATGAAGATGGCGTGAGCTCGCGCCACTTGAGAACGATTGAGTAACGAGGTTGTCTACCTTGGGAGGCACTGCAGACTGGCCGACACCACGCGTATTTGCCCGTGTCTGCGCGACGTAACAATGCGCCATCGGAACCCACTCAGCCCAGTCAGGATCAAGGGATAGACAACCAAACAAGATGCACGTGTCTAACAGACTCCATTACATGGCCATTTCCCTCAGTTATGACATCGCCTTTGATATACTTTGCCAGCCTGCAACGCTCGTTACTGATATCAGCCAAATTTGTTTTGACAACATTAATTTTACTACTAAGTCATAACAATATGACACAAAAGGTTAAAGGGATAGGTTAGCCCCATCTTAGTTTATTCTGGTTTAGTTTCTTCCAGTTGCAATTTTAATATTCCATGTAATTATTTTCCGCCAATCTGATTTGATTGCTCAATCGTCACATTTTCTGGAAATGAGACCGTAATAATATTACTGTATCTTTTTATTAAACCCCGACCAAAGACTAAACTTATAGGTTCTTTGCTCCTACACAATATTTTGACCTTAGTAAAAAATAGTCATCAATGTGAACTCACTTATTCACAAAAAAAATTGTGGAGTGTACAATTAATTTTTGTCATTAAAATTTGATCAAGACAATAATTGTTGTCGAAATTGACCTCCAAATGGACACATTGACACAATTTTCACATGAACAGGGATCAAGACACGAACTTCTTCCATAAAGATTTAGAATGAAATATTGAAACAATTATCATATGACATTTTATCATATTGGGGATTATTGGCCATATTTTATTTTATTTCATATGATGGTCAAATCACCGTAGGCCTATAGATGAGCGGGAAAACTAGTTTCTCAAAAAATGATACCGGTACTAAAAAGTATAATCAGTAGGTACCTAGTCACTGAAGTGCGCAACGCTGTTCCCAAGGTAGCTAAAACATTCTTTAAACTCTATTATTATACATTGTTGGGGACATACACTAAATATAATAAATTTATTAAAATTTAATATAATACTAATAATAAATTAGGCCTAACGATCGGTTAGAGTTATACTTCCGTTCAGGGGAGATAATAAGCGTTATCGTTGATATAATAAATGGATGTAGCCTACTACACTAACATATTAATAAGTATACAGTATACAGTATTTTATACCATTAATTTAGGCAACACTGCGAAACAAAACTCTAGATTTCTTCCATGGTACAATACGGTTCCAATCTATATGACGATAAATGACACAAACATTCCATCTTTATTTTATATCACGTATTACAAAATACAAATATTAGCCTACTGAAACCAGTCTATACATAATATTACGTTGATCATAATAGCTATGTAGATGTAGGCATTATTATAGTAAAAGATAACATTCATAAAATGAATTAGGTAACTAAAATGTTTATCTTTATCGTTTCGCCGGTCGATGTTGCGAAAACGAAAGTGATATCCGCGTAGCGGCGCGTATGCTGCCACAACTATACCAGCCGGCCAGTTGAGGTTGGGTGCAAGATAGTCGCATGTCTATATTTTCACTATTTCGTGTGTCGTTCTATACCGTCTTTTTAACGCCCGGTTTGCTTATTAACAAAATAATTGTCACCAAGATGCGATCAAGATATTTAAGTTCAATGGTGTCGATGTTGAAATTTGCGGAGTATTGTGTACTATTTTGATAATATATAGTCAACAAAAGTTCACATTAATTTACTTGTCATTGACATATTACTTTTCATCCAAGAGTTAAACAATTCACTATCATAACAAGTTAACAACGCAGTCTTTTCTAGTGTTATTTTCATTTTTGTATACGAACTTTACCGAGGCATCCATAAATCGGCTTGGTACTAAATTCATATATTTACGTATAGGTAATTACTTCCATCATATTGTGTAACAAATTATCTTATTTTCCTCAAATTAAGCTTAGAGATCGACATAATTCTATTTTATTATTTTTCCTGCAACATAGGTCGCATACTCTGCTTCTTGTCAATCTGACCAATAGAGATTTAGGTCAGCGATCAGATTCTATCCAACCATCCCCTCACCCACATGCAGGCGCATGTTCCCCGCGTGCGTGTGCCAGTAACCACCCATCCTCTCACCCACATGCGCATGTTCCCTGCTTACTGAGTACGTTTGCCAGGATTATAACCACCCATCCTCTCACCCACAGGCGCATGTTCCCCGCCTACAGAGTACGTGTGTCAGGACTCGACAAGAAGGCCAAATACATCCTACTTATGGACATCGTAGCCGTCGACGATTGTCGGTACAAGTTCCACAACAGCCGCTGGATGGTCGCGGGAAAAGCGGACCCGGAAATGCCAAAGCGGATGTACATCCACCCGGACTCGCCGAGCAGCGGAGAACAGTGGATGCAGAAGGTCGTGTCCTTTCACAAACTCAAGCTCACCAACAACATCTCCGACAAACACGGATTCGTGAGTTTATACAGTATGGTACGTATATCTATCCCGATCGGATTTTGTACATAGGCCTACATGTAATTTTCTTGACAGGACACAAGTCTATCTCAGGTTACTTTCCGATTTTATGCTCACGTGGCTGGTATACATGGAGCAAAGTCTAGGCCTAGGTACCCAATTTTAATTTCTGTGTAAAAATCGGTTTATCGGCGTAGGTATACCAGTGCCTTAGACCATTCGGCCATCGCGACCCTGAAAAAATATATCTAAGAAAATTACAGGGAGACAACGGTATTCACTCCGAACAGCTTATTGCGTGGTATTCGAGGTATAGTTTGGAACCACATAGAGAAAAAAATATTGTTAAAATTTCATTGTCAAAAACTCGGAAGTTACCTTAGTATGTCAACGTGACATTCGTAGATATACCCGATATACCGTAGGCTAGCCTACGATATGTCTATCCGGAATGTTCATACTTTAAGATAAGGCTTTAAGTTCTTAAGGCTCGAATTAATTCTTTAAGTAATAGACTTTCAAAGAACATTCCTCATAATATTTAGGTATGAAGCAATTGGTTTACTATGTAGGCCTACAATAACAGTAGAAGCTCGAAAGTTCCACAGACGAAAACTAAAACAATAATTATTTATCAATATTGTACTTAAATAGATTAAACTGTGCGAGTATGACAACAAATAATATGTCATTTCATTCAATAAATAATCGTCATTTTGATTTATTATACAGAAATATTATTTCTCTACATTTATGATAATATTGACGTACGGCCGTGCCAAACCCATACGCGAAATGTAAGCAGTTGGCGTCAAATGCTAAGTAAGGTTGTAGACAGGTATGTCAACAGAAATAGTCATGGACTGTTTGATTGTGTATGCAGTATTCCAAGTGTTGTATAAGTGGTAAAGACGCGATAGCACAGAGACCAAGTGTCCTTGAGTCAACAATGTAACAGCCTGTAATGGCGACCAGACATTTTAACCAAGGCACGCGAAAACTCATGTTTCTACTTAGTGTTTACATACGCGTGACTCTATACCACGATCCAAAAATGTCGGCAAATTGTCAAATTTCGTATCACTTTCAATGCAAATTCAGATATCCCAAAACACACAAAATTATTTTATAATTAATCATTAATGTATAAAAAATATCCATTTTGCGCATTCTGTTCACAGCACAGTTTCGTTATGAACATTTACGTGACTAGATGAACATTTTATACAATTGACGCATAGATCGGTTAGACCCGAGTCCATAGAGGTTGCACAACCGTCGCGTGTTGCGCCAATATTAGATCAGTTTACACATTACCTCTCCACAATCGGCGCCATTCGTATCGCCCATCCCACCGACGACGTGTGAATGGGGTATAACGAAGGTGACCACCCTGAATGACCCTTAACGAACTCGCGCCAACTCTGTATATAATCAGATAGAAACTAAATCAGTTTAGCACCGATGACCAAGGTTAACTACATTACAATGTGTAATGGCGATTGTGTCCTATGTATATGGATACTGGATAGCGGTAGCGGTCACTGACAATTCTTTATTCCATTCTCGCGTTATTGTAAACCTATACGAACAGAAAATAAAAATGGTAAACGCCAAATGATAAAGGGTATTGAAGATACCAAATGGAATACTATCAAATTCACAACATTTTCGATAAGTCTTCCATGTACCACTCTCCAAAGAAGCTGATGTGTTTGAACACCAACAACATAGTTCACCCTTGTAGCATGTTACCATCCATCCATCCACCCATCCATCCGCTGACAATTCAGGCTGACACAATCTTTAGAAATACAGGTATAATCCAATTCTATATTACTGTATACTGTATTCTCCGATCATATTCTTTGCAGATGCTTCATACTAATTATGTCCAACGTTACATGTATATGTAATGTTATTCCTCACTTAATTCCTCAGACTATACTGAACTCGATGCACAAGTACCAACCACGATTCCATCTGGTGCGGGCTGACAACATCCTAAAGCTCCCATACAGCACATTCCGCACATACGTCTTCAAGGAGACACACTTCATCGGAGTCACTGCTTATCAAAATGAAAAGGTACGTCTCGACCTGTATACTTATGCAAACAGTTGGACAATACACTGTCTTAAAAAATATGAACAATCTTTTAATGTGCGCTGAACCACCACATCTAACTTTGAAGTATAATTTGGTTAAGAAATAAGACAGGTGTTGAAGACTGGTAACATTGAAGTTTACATTTATTTGCGCTGTAACGGCTCGATGTTGTACCTAGCAGATGGCACTGTATCACATAAAAATGTACGAAGAACACAGTAGATAAACTACTAGATTATTAATTTTATTACGAATTTTTATATTAGAAAATACTGTGTATCAGATTATTTCAATTATATAACGAATCACAGCTCAACGTCACAAATTTTAAACTGTACAGTACTTGTAGCTGTAGTCTGCTATAACATCGACCGTTACATTTGGTAGCACGGATGGGTTACTATCATTTTAGATAAAAATAATACAAAATCACATCAATCCATTTTACACTTTTACAACGGCGAGGAAAGGACAAAAAGCAATGCATCTATTTGTCAGTAAAGTCTGGCACTAAATCGCGAAGCGAATTTACTTTGTTAATAAATCTGTTGGTGTGACAAGCAAGTTCCCTCAAATGCATCTACCTGGCACGATGGTCAGAAACAGTTCTAGTACTGACCAATACGCAATCGTCTCTAATTTATGTCTTCCACTATATACAAATCATAATCATAGATTGGATTCAGAAACATTTGAAAAAGGCTTTCAGCCAAAACGTTGTTCATATCACAATTTTCATTAACTGACCAAAATGAAAAGAAAATTGATTGACGAAATGACTTTCGGTGTTACATCTTTTAAACATTTCACCCATCGCCAATCGATCCTTTTCCTTCTAACAAATATGTGTATCCTAATTGCCATACTTTAATTAACATAATTTATTTTTCTTAATATAATTTATTTTTCTTTACAGATAACCCAGCTGAAGATCGACAATAATCCATTTGCCAAAGGTTTCAGGGATTCTGGTGGAGGAAAACGAGAAAAGAAGTTAGTCCATAGTGACAGTATAACACGGCAGAGTGCAGGTCCCGCGGTATTGGCGTAGGCTTACACTGTTTTCTTAACTGAATATGGTCTTCGATGCAGCAACGATAAGCTAATTTTAGATTTGCCATTTTGATGTTGCTGTCTGGTGCACCGGTGTCTAAGAGAGATGTGAAGTAATATTGCATGCTACATCTAAATCATACAAGCGCGTGTTTTTGCAGAAAGGCTTCTCAGGCTGGTACTATGTTCGTCTTCATACAAGTCATCAGTTTTCTTTTAGACTACCTGTACGGTCATACAGTAATGTATAGTGGACATTGTGTGGACATAATCTGTCGTAACCCTCATCATAAACTGTTCGGGTTGTCCATTTATGCATGTGTCTCTAATGAAACGCCAGTTGTCACGATTATATAAGTTGTCAACGATTATATAAATTTCTCAGATGAAAATTAATAACATATCAACTAATCCAAACCGGTTAAAATGGTATGCAGTAATGACACGTATATTTTATTATTTCTATTACTGTAATGCTGTATCATTGCTCAGGCGGTTGCTGGTGCACTCTTCAATGGGCGGTCACTCTGGGAGTATGGCTGACTACGACATGCAGAGTGACGACGAGGACTCTGACAGTGCTGAGATATGTGTGGTTGACCCAGAGGATCTTCCACAGAGGGTAGAAGGGTCACCTCCGCGCCTCACCAACCATTCCGGTTAGATATCGCTCACTATGAGTCACTAACTATATAACTGTATTGGATTATTGGCGTATTCATACCTACCTTACAGCTCAAGCCTGATGGCGTACACACTGTACAGTATAGGTAGACTACACATCTAATCAGACACCACATAATTTCATGCAGAGATTTTTATGCAGCGATTTTATGCAGACCCTACTAAATCCATAATTATAATGTTCGCAAAATTCTATTTGTTATATTTTTATATTTCTTCGTGTCAAATTTTACATAGAATGGGTTTTTTTCGGTGTTGTGTGCCAATGCAGCAAAAATTCAATGATCTGTATTGGGCGAACATTTCTTCTTTCCATTTTCTACGGAATAGTCTATAAATATCGGCTGTTCTACGATGGATTGTCTATACAACAAGGCCATAAGCAGAGAACCGAAGGAGGACCCTCGACAATATTGTTCGAGAGCAAAATGAAGGCAATTTCTATAATAGTTATAGTACTGTAGTGTACAATACTGATAGATTGTGTATAGATCGTGCAATATCGTAATATTCAATGGTTGATTACGTGTGTTTACAGGAGATTCGGCATACGACAGTGCACCTGAGCGGTGTCAGAGTCGAGGACAACCAACAAATGATACTTGTGACGACGACGATGAACGACAAACTGAACTGACCAGTCGCCTCAGTCCATCGGTGTCCGAAGCAAGCATCGTTACCGAACCTATTTCTCCAGCAACTCACAGTCCCTCCTTGTCTCACTCGGGGGACGACGACCATTCGTCAAAAACTAAAGAACGACATTCCTCGAGCGATTACTGTGATACAAAAGACTCGGATTCATATCTCAAAAGTCCGTACAAATCGCGAATGCTCAATTCGCATAATAACAAAGAGCACGTTACTCCTCCAAATGTGACAGTGTTACAGCAAGCCCCTAGTCATGCAATGTTCTCATACCTCTACCCATCTGGCGGAGCATATCCAACAATGCCAGGTACCCTACCATACCACATAGGCGCAGCATTGTGTGGACCACATGGACCTCTAGGTCCAATGTTAGCGCCCAACTCAGTAAACTCTACAGACTTGTCAGCATTAGCTGGGCTACGTGCCATGAATCCGTTACTAATGAGTAGCATGGCAGGCTCATCACAACGTCTCTTTAACCAACCCTACCCTGGTTCACCAACACTCGAACGTCACCCGTCCACTCCATCTCGTATATCACCTGTGTTCGCGTCCACACAGCATTCTGTGCGCTACAACCCGTACAGTGTGCCCCTCGCTAAGAGTTTCAGTGCGACCACATGTTCTACCACACCCACCACAACAAACTCGAGTCCCAAATCATCGTCTCACGACCACCGATTCATGTCTCGGTTACGACCAAGTGAGTCGCCACCGATAGGTACCAGAACGCAATCACCTGTTATAGTGAGAGGTAGTGGTCAAAACTGTATTCCTGACTCACGCCCAGAACCAACATCGGGCGGCGAATTAAAAAGTATTGAACGTTTATTGAACGGATTGGACGGAAGGAAAGCATTAGATTGTTCATTGACTGCGTCGTATCGACGACGACACGCATCTAGTGACTCAAAATGATAAAATCCACAATTTTCTGCCAAACGCATTCAATTAACGGTGATAAAGTTTAGACATATTTTAATTTATTTATAGTTGTTAATTCATAAGAATATTTGAATAAACTCGGTTGACTATATTATATCGGACTATAGGCTATAGAATAGTGTGCAGTGTGCGGGACGTAATGAGCAGGACGTGTGATTGAGTGAGTCGCCATCGGCCCATCACGCAATGCATGCCCGCCATCATTAGACCATCAACGTCACACTGAGCTGGCACAACCAACCATTAGGGCGTGGTTCCCATTGAATATCGTGCTGAACACATCGCTCCATATAAAGGCCTGCTCTCCCTATATTGGCCGGTAATTACAGACTTGAGTACTAGCTATCGTGAGGTTAACCAGGCAGAAAATGTGCATTACCACAGTGCGCAACGAAGCGGCACCGACTTGCGCTAAAAGTATCACATCTCTTTTCTAGTTAATCTACGTAAAACCTACAGAACGCCATTGCAGACGGCTCGTGGTTTTATCTACCGTCATTTCGTCACGTGATGTGACACTCCATTAACTGTGTTAAATACTAGCACGCACATTCTCAACTCATTTCAATAACATTTATATGAGATTTACAGTTTCTGTATCATACTGTTCGAGGAAGATGCAAAAAACACACCAGCAACAATAATACATAGCCTAAGTACGAGTGTATAATATTATGTTACATGCTGGATTATTGTGAAATCATGCAGTCAGCCTAGTCTTTTTGTCAAATTTCATAATTACACATGCATGTTTTACTATGGGCAATTAACAATACATTCAGTACTTGTTACCAATAATATCATTAATTTGTAGGCCTTTAATATGTATTTTCTATATTTTGTTATTGATTTTTTCTTGTCGCCGAATCTCCAACTATTTTACAATCTTATAATACACCATGTACAGAATATCTACTGTAGGACATCATTTTGTACGAACATTTTGTTGTCATAAAACAAAATTAATATATTCACAATTTCACACTACACCTTCCACATAATTATAGGAAATACATTTTCTAGTCATTTCCGAGGTCAATGTCAAACGTCAACTAAAGGAATTTTTTCCAAATACAAATGGAGTGTGGTGTATGGCGTATCAGGCGTATAATTGTTTTCAGACTCGCATTGAAAATGACAAAACAAACGATTTCGGTCACCTTTCTACAGTCAACTTGACGTTTGGTAATTTGATTTACCCACCCATTTGCATGCATGCAGATTAGTATGAGGTCCTGACACATGCATTACATAATTCATAGATCCAAGGTCAAGCCATCCCGATACGACAAAAAAAAATATATATATTTTTTTTACATATGAATTTTGCTAACCCATCCGTAAACATAACATATCACCACATTTTATATCTAAAATTTGACGTCTGGGTGACCTTTGACCTCCATCTAAAATTGAGAACTCATTTTCTTTAAGTTCATGGAGGCCTAATGCTATTGTAGTTATAGTTTTATGCAGCAAATAATCGCACAAAATGATTCTGTCCTTTTTAACAGACTGTACAATATGTGAGGGTTTGATATATATGACGTTATTGAATGTCTATCAGAGACTCTATCTGATCCATCTTCAATCAACAGTTATGAAGTGTAACCGATTTACAGTCATAATTATGTAGGCCTACCTTCAACGTAATTAAGCTTTGATTTTATAATAGCCTACACAAAATTAATATTAAATTATAAGATATACTACTGTGATAGGCCTATATATTCAATTATTTTGGAATGTTGTGTTTCTTTGCATTAGGCCTACATTATAAACATAATGTTAGCAGACCGACACATTATCATCACTGAACTAAATATTTATTTATTAGGTTAGGCCCTACGAGTTTAAACTAGAAGATAAAACACAACTAAAGCGAAGCATAATATAATGGTGTTAGCAGTTATAAAGTTATAAGTACGAGTATGTTTTGTTAAGTATAAATAAAATAATTTATTTACTGATGTACATATAATTAATAAGTATATGTCAATATGATGTCAGATGTAAATACTGTTCTAGCTCTAAGTCCATTCATGTGTATCTTATATATAGGTCAGCTAAATGTGCAATTAAAATATATTATATTAAATTAAATAATTAATAAAATACAATAGTTATGAATAAATTCTATCATAAAACATAATTTAAGTATTTTTATTTATTTTCTACTACATTTCTAAACGTCCAGCAAACAGCTGAACATACTATTTTCTATCAAATTATACATTCGGGATCAAGCTATATTGAGATGGATAGTTTCCCTTACATGGAGCGGGGCTGGAACTTGGAAGTGAGATTCTGATTAAAAATAAAATAAATAAAATAAAAATGGTTCGACCGTTCGATGTACACCGGACGACGTGGAAGTACAATCACGATTATCACGTACGTAAAAATATAATCGTTACATTTCTACTTCCGTAAAAGTAGGGGAGATAATAAACGATTTTTAAAGTTAATTTATTATAAACACGACTAATATAATTATATCACTCCTAGCAATGAATTTCCACGCTTCTCAGCCGTGTAGTCTTATATATTCAACTTCTATGTTCACTCTTCCCATTTTAAAGCCCTTTGCTACTTCGTCAATGTCAAGGAATAGCTACATATGCCTACACCAATAACAGATGGGTACCATTCCTTGGCATCAGTTTCATCTTTGCCAGAGTGTTAATATTGTTTTAATATATCTTTTAATTGGTTCTTCTTGACTGTTTAGTTCTTCCAACCATTTCCTTGGTATTTTCATATTTTATTTTTAGTTTAATCTGAATTTTATTTGGTATATCTTTTATTTTTTTAGATAGTAACGGTTCCTATAATTTAGCACATCTTAATTGTTATTCTCTGTTTAATTTCCTTTTTGGTAGGCCTATACGTATATCTGCAGCCTAATATGCTACCTTTTGATTTTGTTTCCCGTTCACATTATAATATGTTTGTTTGAATTTGCTGTCGGAGGGTCTTTTTTGTTTTTGATAAAGTATAGTGTGCTAAATGTGATCGTTACATTTAACCATTTCTTCTATCGTCGATATTCGATGTTCATAGTTGCCTATAATTTGCATGCCGATATATGACCCAAGAAGAATCACAAATACATACGTTACTAGTCTTCCCGGTGCGGTGTATATTGACGTATTTTTTGTTGCGCGCCAACATTACACTCACTTTCAAAATCACCGTTTAGCATTCTAGAGCATGTTGTAGTGAGGTATTGCGCTACCATGAATATGAGTCAAGTAGCATAATTGTGTGCCTGTAACCTACTATATTTGGCCCCCCTGTCGTCAGTCAAACTGTAGCCACAGTACTATCGGGTTTCCGTATAGGGTAATGCATTTATTACACAAACAACCTTATTATCTCCCTTACAGTTACGGAAGTAGAAATTTAAAAAATTTTCTTCAAGCAAAATAATCGACGATTTTAACAATCCACGTAGAAGAGAAATTTTAAAGACCTTAAAATCGCCGATTAGCAATCAGATAATTCGCCAACAAACAACTTAATCCAAGACAGCTTGTATTATGAAGATAATTAAAGTGAAAATGCGGCGAGTTTTTTTGTTGTATAGTTTGATCTGAAAGGCCGTGTTTTCGTGTGTGCGATGTACTACGTCATAGAGCGGAAGTTAGCTGGTTGTCAATGAGAGTAATGTAGAATGAAGGATCCTTGGATAATGGTCGATGAGGGTGAGGGGTGTGCAATCAGCGTTTGGTCATGATTCCCGGATTACGTTCAATCTTGACCGCTGCTACAATAGCTGTAATTACAGACAGGACAGGGCGGCCCGTGAATTGTTTGATTAGTGGGTATACGAAGCACGGACGACATCAACCATTGTCACTTATCATGGGTGAAGATGGGGCAGCCATCCGAGAAGCCCTCAGTAGCAAAACAATCTCTTCATTAGGTCATTGGATCAGCATCGATTAGACTTCATTACCGTGACGTTACAATGGCAGTCCTCGGTGGTGTGTTCAGTGGTCCGTACATCGCTGCACGCTGGTGACGCTTCATGTCTCACCTTAAAATGTAAAGGCGTGTGCGTGTGTACAGGTAAACCTATAAATTATAAATGTATGTAGATATATAAGATACGGGTAATCAAAATTCATAAATGTATTTACAATGACAGAAGTTACTGGACTAAAACGTCCATTTATTACTTGATTTGCTTCTCGTTGTAACACATGCACGAGTAGGTAGCCTATTATCTGCCTATACGTGTTTATATGTCGAGCAGTGAAAATTTCGAGTTTTATTGATAAGGAGAGGGGAGCCAATCTGTCGCAAATGTTGTAATAGATCGAATTTAGAAAAGACTATAGAAGTTGTGGAAGTGTTTGTAAGCTATAAATTGTAGGGACTACTGTTGTGGGTGTGATCGACGCACAGGATGTCTGGTCACTTGTGTGCCCTCTTCACGCTTCACCCCACCACACACCGCCATCCGTGTCAAAGAAACCAACACGTCTCAATTACCGGCTTAGTTTCGGCCATCTGAAAGCCCTTACCTGGACCACTCACGGCCAAACAAACACCACCCGCTATAATTTCACTTTAATGTCCCCTTTCACTACCAGGTAATTTGGTGGTGACAAAACACGTTGAATAGGAGGTGGATAAGTGATTTCTTACGACCATCCGGTCAATGGTGCAATGCGGTATGGCGCTGATTTAGGTGATAACACGGAGGACTATGAAAACGGCTCGAGCGTGTTGATCGACACGCCCACACTCTTACCGTCCTGCAAAGTTCAAACGATTTACCAGCTCATCACGTAGTCATCTCGTGATATTATACATACACATGCATGAAACTGAAAGTTGATGTACCAGGCAGCGCAGCTTGGAATAATAACGAGATAAAATTATGCCTAAATCGTTTGATAGAAAGCTTTTGGAATAATTTATTGTGATCATTAAATGTATATCACTAGTATAATTTAAATTTGGCAGAGAACACCATGCAGAATAAAAACACAAGGGCTAAAAAATCTATATATTGTACGTATATAGTACTACGTACCACTGTGCTGAAGTACAACCTTGATCCCCAAATACTCAAAAACTTTCGACCGGTTTCGAATCTAACAAAAATCTCCAAAGACCTTGAACGCTGGGTGTGTAATCAGCTATCCTCCCACTTTATCACCAATTCTCTGTTTTCCCCTTACCAGTCTGCCTATCGTGCCCACCATTCTGTTGAAACTGCCGTTCAGACTATTTCAGATAGCATTCTCAGATCTCTTGACACTGGTAAGGGCGTCATTCTTTTGCTTCTCGATCTCAGCGCTGCATTTGATACAATTGACCATGAAATCTTGCTATCCCGTCTCCACTCATATTTCAGAGTATCTGGTGTTGCTCTAGAGTGGATTCGTTCATATCTCTCCAATCGTTCATTTGTGGTTACTGCTGGTTCTCAAACTTCGTCTCCCCGTCCTCTGCGATATGGTGTTCCCCAAGGGTCTGTCCTTGGTCCCATCCTTTACACTGCATACACCACTCCTCTAGGTAATGTCATATCCAAGCATGGCCTTCAACACCACTTCTATGCTGATGACACGCAGATATGGCTACCTGTTAATTTTGACGACCCCACCGGACTCAGCAATTCAATTTCAAAAATTCACGCCTGCCTCACCGACATTTCTCATTGGATGACGCAAAACAAATTGCAAATAAATCCCGATAAGACAGAACTTCTAGTCATCTCCTCGAAATTCCGCCAACGACCCATTCCTGACATTGTGATTAATTTTGATGGCCAAACTATCACACCAGCAAAATCTGCCCGAAACCTCGGTGTAATTTTCGATACAAATCTTACTATGCATGACCATGTTTCCCAAATTATAAAATCAGGGTATTTCCACTTAAGAAACATCAAATCGACTTCAAAATATCTCTCTAAGGCTTCTACCGAGACTCTCATTCATGCATTCATTAGTTCCCGTCTCGACAACTGCAACTCACTTCTGTACAATC
>WNLI01147011.1:0-15911 GCA_025802215.1 Wirenia argentea
ATATGTAAAAAATTATTACTGTATAAAAAATAAATTTCCTCCCTCCCTACTGGAATATTTTTTAGTCACCAGGTTCAGAGGAAACAGACATTTTTTTGTGGCCGGCCTAAAAGTTACATAAAAGTTACGTAAAAGTTTCTTTGTAGGTACATATGTGTACGCGTATACGATAAATTTATCTACACGTAATAAGTTTATCTACACCTGAACTAGTATTTTGTTCTTGAAACTTGTAGACTGTAGTCTTGTACATAGTCTCAAGTAGTCTACTTGATACAAAAAACAACCTTCTATCATACAGAAATAATGAGGTTATAGAAAAATATACTCTTTTTTATATTTAATATTTTCCTAGGTAATATGTAAAAAAAACATACAGATCACGTTAAACTTCGAAATATAATTTTTTGGTGTAAATTAAATAAATTTGCAAGGCATTTTTCACAATATTTTCATGCAATGCATAATTTATAAAAAATTAAATACTAAACATAATGTTAGATAATTAGAAATAACATATTTCCAGACTTTCATGAATTTTTTTACTAATAAATTATTGCAAAAAAATTACTAATGCTACACGACACAAGAAACTTAACAAATAAGTAGGTGTACACAAGTGTTACACATGTATCTACACATAATATCTACATGTAATGAACTAGACACATTAACACTATTTATCGAACTAGAAAATAAGTGCATCTACAGTTCTACACATCAAGGCTAAAAGCCTAAAACTTAATCTATATAAATCATACATAAATTATATACAACATGAGTGAACAATAAAACACGAGAGTTACATATTTCATATTTTCAATAATTTATATATCAATTATTATAATCGAACTCATTAATATAATATTTATTATAATTAAAACTTTTTAATGATAATTATAAGTACACTCTTTGATCACGGATTATTCCTAGTGTTTACTTTTTATGATAACAGATTTTAATATATGATTTTGTCTGTCTGAAGTGGTCACTGACTAAAGTAGCTAGGTCAGCACTTTCACATACTAGTGGCGTTAAGGGGGTATTGGCGGTCGCACCCCCACCCCCGTTGAGAATAAGACGATAAGATCGCGAGCGCAACAAGCATATCGCTGACAATATGACGTACACAGATGATGAATAGCAAATTCATAAGGGTGAGTTAAGAACTTGAGACAGAGGTTAGACTCTACTCTAGTGCAAAAGGTCCCGAGTTCAAATCTCGGCACAGAACTAAAATATTATTATTAGTTTTTTTTTTTTGTTCTCGATGCGTGTATATAGCATAGCTAATTTACGCACCGGGTGAGTCGCGTCGGGGTACCAACAAGTGGTCAAGGTTTGCGAATCACCATCACGCCTCAAATGACTCGGCCGTTAAAACCGAGGACTCGAAGGATTATAAAAATCCCAAGTCTAGGAGAAATCAGTGGAAAACATTGCCTTGGTGGGGGAAGAAGTCGCGAAGACTGAAAAACCCTAACCACCGACAGTGCTTCCACTGATCCTCCGCGGCTCAGATCATCATTGACGCCCGAGGCTCAAAGGTAGGTGAACCACATCGGACCGTTAATGGTCAAAATCTGTGGTTCCACCCACCTTCGAAAATACAGTAACATTCATAGGCTTGACTAATAAAACCACGTGCTAGGTACTGTAGGTGGTGGTAATATTGTTCATATCTGTCATATCAAAATTACTTGGTGCAGCGCTTTTTATATGACCTCACATAATATGGCACATTGGATTTTCATGCGTACTAGAGCTTTAAAAAAAGACATATGTACCTTTAAAATGGTATATACCACTAAACATTAGGTTGCCTTATCCACCTTGGAAATCTGTTTTCCCTTTTGATATTTTTCGACATTATGTACGAGTTTTGCATTTGATTCTTACATATTATAATGTATCGTTTATTGCGTACTGCGTATTGCGTAATGACTGACAGACAAAACAATCACACTTGTATTTTTTGTAAAAAAAAAATTAATAAAATAAACCAATAGCCTAATTTATTGTTTATCAAAATTTTATTTTGTACAAATGGAAAATAATATTCAAACCCCAGCCTAGCCAACACTACAGTCATGAGAAAATCATGCCTTTTACTAATGATCAAAATTGCTATATAAATTGCAAAAAAATGTATCATACACAATAAAATAATACAGTGTCGGTAGCTTATAAATATACACAAATTAATAAAATATACAAAAAGTTACAGCATTAAATACCGGTAATCAATTTAAAAATACAATAAAACTAATTTTGTACACAAATAGGCTATACTAAACAAAATAATATACATCCTCGTACTTTTATTTGGATGAAAAATTATGCCGATACTATTTTTTACATGGGTCGCCAGAAGTATTAACAATTTGTAAAAACTAGACCTGTATATTATAATCAGTTATAAAGTATTGTGTATAATTCTAGCAGAGGATACACATACGTGGGCTACGTTTTATTTGGCGTGCATTTGACTTAGTTAAATTACCTACTGTGGTATACCACAATACAAAGTTATTTTACACATAATGATTTAAAGGTGAAGTCCAGTTTGATATAGTCCAGATATAGACAGAAATATAAGCAAATAGTGTACCAACAAGCTCACTCCCACACTAAACTGGCACCACATGAGCCAGCAAACACCCCAACTTGACGCCATGACTGCACCACATCAGCAACCATGTATATCAGCATTCGCCATCCGTGGGTCATGTCGTCACAACGGCGCCATAATTATGCACCACCCACAAAACCGACCAGCCCACCAATTAACACACCCAACTAGCCAACATGAGTGCCTCGCCAACCTGATACCACATAAAATCACCAACACTGAAATACTACAGTAGTTGTCCAATTTTACCTTGACGCTTGGCGGCGGCCGTGAATACGCGCGTCGAGTCTCCGAATAGAGGCCGTCAGTCCCCGTTCGCTCTACCTGATAAAATTCACTTTGACCACGCAAATCAGTCATAACTTAGTCAGTTAAAATCCGATTATAACAACGTATGACTTCTTCGAAAGAAGACAGATCGTTAATAAGCATTAATTATATTAATATGTATGTACCTATCACCTATTTTGGATAATACAGGGTGTCCTGCAAAAACAGCAACGAAGTTCACGCCCAGATTATGCAAATACTATGTGGCATACATACGGGTGTGATATACCGTATTAAATGTACACATCTCCTCTTTACAAAAATATAATGACATATAAGTGTACGTTGAAAGATGGCGGAGATATAGCGGTTTTAAATGAAGAGACGTGTATCTTTTATTTGACGTATTTAACACATATGTACCTCCCATAGCCTACAATTTGCATAATATGGGCGTGAACTTCGCTCCGGTTTTTTCCGGACACCCTGTATATTCATGAAATTCCGTTCCGCATTTTTAGGCCGCAATGTTATAGAGAAATGTTTGCCGCAACAGTGTGTGAGGCGCATTTCAAGAACACCGTTCTCGTACACCCTGCCCTCAGCTAACCGGGTAACCAATGTCCAAGTTCAACACTATTTTACACAGTGTAACGTAATAGAAATTTTGTCAAAAATTAGATGACTGAAAAATCGAAAACCAGCCGACACGGTCCCAAGGCCGACCCTATGTCCACAGGTCGTTTCGATCCGCTGGATTATAGACAAATATAAAAATAAAATGAAAATACAAAAATATAGAAAAAAATACAAGTAGATAAAGTACATCTAGCAAGCATGCAAAATCATAATATTGTTTGTAAATACACAAATTTATATAAAATCGTCCAATAGATTCTGTTATCTAAATATTAATCCATAGGATAGATTTTCTGATAGGATATTTTTTGCACAGTTTCAACACGATTATCACATGGTAAGGAAACACGATGTATGATTGTTCAAACTTATTAAAAGTATGCCATGATCGCTATTTTCGAGGACATTAGGCTACCTAAGATTATCGTAAAGTAAAAAAAATGTGTCATATTGGTTCGTGACAACACAAACAAATATTCACACAGAAAAAAAAAACAAAAGTGCCGGTCATTACCTAGCTTCTCAGCTGATCATAGGAGTCTCGGTGCTTCAAATGCTAGGACCCCTAATCATGTCAGAGCGCACCAACAATAAACCCAAAAACTAAAAACAGTTTATTGTCCCAACAAAGATCAACAATTATTCTAAAAAATAAAAATGATTTAGCCTATGCTGATAACAGCAAAAATATTTAAATCTGTCTAAAAGTCACACATTCATAACCAATTAAAAATATCCAGATAAACTTAATAATAATGTGTTAGAACAGGCGATATTGGTACACAGACGTTGTAAATCGCTGTCTACACAAGAGACATGTCATGATGTCTCTAAATGACACGGTTCTGGTGTGTGAAATGACGAAAAGTAAAAAAAATGCTGGTCATCAGCTAGTTACTCATCGTAACATCTACCATCGACATAACCTTTACAAGGGTAAACTTTAGTAGCCTACCTACTTGCATGTGTAACTCTCTTACTGTGAATCATGAGGAGTTGATACACACATTTACTTTTTTGGGGGTGCGGCCTCCTTTAAATACCACCATTTTGAAGTTGTCATTCCTTTAAAATTGGATACTGTGTACTATGCCTGTATTGTTAGACAAGAGCATGACTGTTGTATTTTGATTGTAGTCGTGCAGGAAACTGAGAGCCAGAAGCCTCCATGTGAACTCACTAAAGAAAAGCTGGATGTCGCCTTTCTCCTCGACACGTCGGCTAGGGGAGGTCAGACAGACAACGTAAACGAAATCATTCAACCCAAACTATTTCGTATGAAGGAGTTCATAGCTAACGTATTCAGGTCTCTCCATACTGTATATGACATATATTTGAACTACACTACATTGGTAGTGGTATCTTGTCATTAGTAGGCCTATACACCAGGTGTCACAATATTGTAGGCTATAGTAAATGGTGAAACAATGAGAAAAACCACATTCTGATATATTTCTGACCAATATTTGGACATCCCATGACATAGATATTTGACAAAAAATGCATATAGGATATTGATTGAAAACTCACAATAGACTATCTCCACTATGTGTGATTTTCTAAATGAGTTGATAATTTATTGATAAACTGTAAATAAAATAAATAAATGTGTGCATTTATATAGTCTACCGCACTTTCAGAATCTGTCCATGCAGGAATCTCGCAAATGACGGAGGGAAAGCCCGGGAAAAAATCCCTAGTTTTTGCTGGGTTTCCTAACAAATGTGAAAATGACACTACATTTCTGAACGATTGAACGATTGAACAATTGAATGATTCAACGATTGAATGGTTGAACGATACAGATTAGAGAACGATTGATTTGTTGACTGCCGAACCCATGTCCCTACAGGAGCTTCCACGTTTCCCAAGACGCCATCCGTGTGTCTGCCCTAGCATTCGGTGGTGCCACCAAAATTGGCTTCAAGTTGAACCAAATCAACAACGTGGACGACGCGATTGCCGTCCTTGGCAACTGGGCCCCAATCAAAATCCCACCGCCGAGGTCTTACCTTAGGCTGACCCACGGAGGTCTCCAGTTCGCCAGGTATACCCTGTTCCAGGCCATGCACGGAGACCGCGCTGAGGTTAGGCCCAAACCGTACATTTACAGTAGATAGGCCTAGTAATGATGTTCATTCGACATAAATTATATGAAGTCATGTAGCCTATAGGGCCGCCTATAGTCTGTTAGTTACTACTAAAGTAGTTAGGTACTAAAACACTCCAGTCATAAAATTTCATTTTGTTATGTAAATTTGTTGGTATAGGCTATTTTGTATGTTTGTTATTGGTACCTACCTTTTGGATATTCACCCATAATCGCAAATATATTGACCGACAAACAGCAATCACGTACTATACTTCTATCGTGCGCCCCCACCTAGAATATAATGCATCATCAATCTACTTCAATATGTCGAAAACGAATATCAATATTCTTGAAACAATCCAAATAAATGTTAAAAAATTATATCGCATGAGTGGTTATTTGATCAATCTCTACGGGAAGAAGTTACTATTTCCCATCCTTGATAAATCGACGTCAGTACTTCTACTTATGAAATGTGTTTCCATTACGTCACAATATATTTCCAAATTTACACAAAAACTTTATTGAGACATCCTCTTCAATTAGTCACGCACTCAGATATAATACCAGTTCTAACATAATGTATACCAAGAGTAAAATTAATACATCAGTAGGTCAACGTGTGTTGTGTTATGGTGGTCCATTAACATTCAACTCACTGCGAAGTAGGTAATGTATTATGATCTCCAGTGTCAAAGGCTTGTTTGATGTCTGAAGCGTTGAGACACACATACCAATCTCCCTTTTCTTTATCTAGTGTTTGAAGCCATTGGTTTGTGAGCTGTAACAATAATGAGTTGAATGTTTTTAGCGGAACCCATATTGCCGTGGGGAGATTAGATTAGAATTTTCAAGGTACTCGCGGATTTGAGCAGAAATGACTAGTTTTGGAAAGTAGGCCAGGCCTATATGTCAATTATATGACGATAGACGGTGATTGGAGGGGTTTGTAGGATCACCAGGTTTTGGTAACGGAGTTACTATGGTCTCTTTCCACATAGGGCCTATCTGGAAATTGTCCAGTGATGATAATGTTATTTAACGGGAATGTTTTAGAATATGCGGTGTTAGGAATTTATACATAAATGTTGGAATCTGTGACATTCTTTCCTTTTTATTATTGTCTAGGGAGGAGATTACTTCACCGATTTCAACTTCAGTCACCGGATGAAGTTGGAAACCTATTAAAACTATCAATTGATGAAGTTAAATTTTGAAGAAGGTCATTTTTGATCTTAGATCCTATATTTACTAAAAAAAGAAATTATTTGCAGTATTAGCATGTTTATAGTTGCTTGCCTCATAAATAATTATTTGATATTGCTTTGACGATCTATTTGCGACTATAATTTTCCTGTACAGGTACCGAACGTTGCCATAGTGATCACGGACGGAAGATCGCAATGGCCCGACAAGACAGTCAGTGAGGCACCACTACTCCGCCAGTCGGGCGCGGGCGTTGAGGTGTTCGTCATTGGCGTAGGGGTAGAGAGCGTGGACGCCTATGAGTTGGAGATTATTGCGTCATCGCCATACAATGATCACGTGTTTCGCGTCGCTGATTTTGATCAGCTGAGCCTGGTGATGGACAGGCTCAGTGAAAAGTTAAACGGGTGTAGTAGGTTCGTCAACAGTCTAGCCGCGTATTTGACAATACATTCAATACCGTACCACACGCTATAATACTTAGTGGAGTTTTGCTCAGTGGGATCATTGAATACAACTTGAAAGTCCATTTTTTTGGACCACCCAAAGTCATCGTCTTATTTGGCAGCTGTAAGCTGCAAATGTTAAATGTTGGGACTACAAATTACATCCAATCTATCCTGGAAACCCCACATAACGTCGGTAGCAAAACCTGGTATATATACAAAAAATTCGGCTTCCGCTAGAGAGCCAGAAAATGTTACACCCCAGCACAACTACTGACACTGTACATATCCCAAGTACCCCCCCCCCCCCATGGAATACTGTTGCCATGTGTGGGGTGGTACACAACAATCAACCCTCTCCATTTTGGACTCAATCCAGAAAAAAAGCTTATCAACGACCCCAACCTCACCAACAGTCTCCAGCCTCTCTCGCATCGCAGAAATCTTTCATGTCTAGCCGCCTACTATCGCTATTACCACAATATACTGTAAGCAGTGCTCAGACGAACTAGCATCGATCATCCATCCACCAAAAATTCACTTTTGATCTACCGGTCTGGCCACATTCAGCCATCCTTTCTGTGTATACATTCCTCCGTGCAGAACTGTCCGTAACGTCAACACATTCATCCTCCGAACATCAAAAACGTGGAATGAACTTTGAAACGAAACCATCCCCTAAATTCAATCCCCACAAATTCAAGTGCAGTGTAAATACCCATTTATGCTACAATTGTTCTCCTCGTTTTTCGTTTTTCCTCAGGAGGTTGGATTTTATGATCCAACTATATATGGGCTCTGCCCCTTCCCCTGGTTATACCTATTAAAAAAACAAAACAATAAACAACAAAAAACTGTACATTGTTGTTGGCAGGTAAATGAAGGCAGACCGGGCTCACCAAACGACCAACCGCAGTGTCCACTGACTACTGAACTGTCCCACGCAATAATGTATTGCTGGGGTGCATTTATTTAAATATAATATTGTCATGCAGCAAAAAATATGTTTATGTTTCCCCACTAATAATTATTTATGAATTAAAGTGGCACTGTCTGGTTTTCCACTATAGTACTAATAACTAGAGCAATGGGTGAGAGAAAATCATGAAATATTTTTTGTTGTCGAAAATCGCAATTTGGTACAGTACTTAGATTTGTGTTGATCGGCTCGGGTATTATATTATTGTATTCGATTAATTTGATAAGATCAATCTATATCGTATATGTATACGGATGGACAATGGCGTTGGCCTACGTTTATACGAAATATAAAACATCAATAATATTTGCTACCCCTCCGTAATGACCATAACAAATTCACCAGGAAGCTCAAACGAATGTGTGTTATGGCCGGCCACAAAGTTCTGTGAATTGTTTAGGCAGCTATGAGAGTCATTTTGTATATAGGCTACCGTACGATACTTCAAAGGGAAGCTATGTATATTCTGGGAAGTGTGTTCTCGAATACATTTTATTATAACCTCCCTTTATTTGCCGTTCATTTATATATGTGTCAATATTTAGGAAAGTATGGTGAAAAATCGAAAGGAATCGTGGTTAGCCCCTATGTAAAATATTAGTACAATAATTCTATTACTATGACCTCACTCAAATTGCAACCCAAGGTATGTGAACTGTTTTATGTTCAGAAATACACATCTTATGATGTCCTAAATATGTTAAGGAATCGGAGTTGCTTAAGTACTAAACTATACGCACTAAATCTCAAAATTGAAGTCACTATTTTGGGGGTAGGGCTAAGTTGATTGGTGACATTATGCGATTCTTTCATTAAAATATATGATATTTTGGTATTTATGGATGCATCGAGCAAGTATGTCTCTACTTCAACACACACACATAATGAATACTTTGATTGTCCAAACATTTTTGTCTGTGCGCGCGTGTATGTTTGCCAGCATTTAGTTTCTTGAGCCTTTCTCCGCCATTTATGCATCGATTTCAACAATGTTAATACAGATGATAGAGGTAATGGATCTATGTACAGCGAAAAACACTTCATATTTTTTCTACGTCAAAAATGTAGGTCATTGATAGGCTGTCATTGGTATATGTGACTGCATGTTCAAAGAAACTTAACATTAGTAGGTACATTAGCAACCATTTTCTCGTGCACCCGCAGCTCAAAATCACAAATAAAGACACACATGAAGTGATTAATTAATAATATTGTATTCTTTCTCCATTTTACAATATTTCACATTTCGGTTCTTTATTTTAATAGATTCGGTTACCTTCAGATCTGTGCTACTACCAATCAATACTTTACGTTTGAACCTTATCGCGAATTGTCGCAGTTGAAAATTGTTAATGGTTAGCTTTTAAGTGCTTTCTCTTTGTTTGTGTGTTGTCACTAATTAGTGTCGCCATAATGATTGTGTTGCGCGCCATTGACAACACTCGAGGAGTCGAGACTGAGCATAACAGATCGTTTACAGTTTCACACGTCGTAAGCTACAGTAACTGATCATAGCGATCATCATCACAATGAATACCCTCGTGGTGCTGATGTGGACGGTGGTGGCTGTGGCGGGTGTTGGCGCATACGACGACAGCAGTAGCGAGTGTCCAACGACTCCTGAGCCCGAACCCGGTGCGTAGTGCGTACTGTATGTCTGATAGGACGTCATGATTCTTAGCACTGGGTTGGGTTCTTTGTCGTATTATGCTGCCCGAGGTAATAAAATGGCTGTGTACAACAGAACTATTGAATAGGAACATAATATTTTACAATCTGCTAAAATCTACCTACATAAAAAATACTACACAGAAAAAATACAAAAATGTTGGTCACGCCAGCAAAAATATTTAAATATGTTTAAAAGTCACACCTTCAGAACCAATAAAAAATATCCAGATATTGTGAATAATAATGTGTTAGAACAGACGATATTGGTACACAGACCTTGTAAATCGCTGTCTACACAAGAGACATACCTACGTCTCTGACACTGTTGAGGTGTGTGAAATGATGAATAGTAAAAAATGTGTCGTATTGGTAGGTGATAATATATAAAAAATTGTAGCCTACACATAAAAAAAATGCTGGTCATGAGCTAGTTACTCATCGTTGAATCTACCATAGGCATAACCTTTAGAAGAGTAAACTTTGTACCTACCTACTTCCATGTGTAACATGTGAATCATGAGGAGTTGATACACGTATCTACTTTTTTGGGGTGCGGCCTTCTTTAAATTCCACCATTTTGAAGTTGTCGTTCCTTTAAAACTGGATACTGTGTACTATGACTGTATTGTTAGACTAGAGCATGTTGTGTTTTGATTGCAGTTGTGCCGACAACTGAGAAGCCTCCATGTAAAGAAAAGCTCGATGTCGCATTTCTCCTCGACACGTCGGGTATGGGAGGTCAGGGAGACAACGTAAACGACATCATTCAACCCAAACTACTGCGTATGAAGGAGTTCATCGTTAACATGTTCAGGTTTCTATCACCAGTGAGCATTGTGCATCCCGTTGTTTTTTTCTTTTTGTTATGAATTTGGTCTCGATGCATGTACACATCTAGTATATCTAGCATATCTATGTGGGAAAAATGTAATATGATATTCACTAAATACTCGCAATGCGGACGTAGGCCATTATTTTTCAATATAATAATATGTATCATTTTGGGCCAAATCGTTTGATAATTTCTTTGTACATAGAAGAAAGTGTGATATTTCACCGATATTCTGCCTACACATAACCTACATATTTGACGAAGAAGAATTCTGATACGACATCCGCCGTACACCGACTGTCTGTACCACACGTGTCAACAAGGTTCATAAATGGCAGAGAAAAGCTCCAGAAATTGTTTGATGACCTATAATCCTATATTCTGTCCAACAATTTTGAAGCGACATTCACTATATATACCGATATACACTCGTATTGAAGCTCCAAAAAGTGAAACCGTTTGATGACCTATTTCCCGTCCATAGTGTATGACCTACAGTGCATTGAGTAGTGGTATCCTATCACTAGTATACATCAGGTGTCACAGCATTGTATGGTAAATGGTGAAACAATGAAAAAAAAAACACATTATGATATTTGGGACCTATTGTACAGTATATTTGGACATCCCATGACCTAGATATTTGACCGAAAAAATGCATAGGATATAGGTATTGATTCGAAACTCACAATATCTCCACTATGTGTGATTTTCTAAATGAATTGATTTCTTTATATATGTAGAGTATATAACAAATGTGAAACCGACACTATATTTCTGAACGATTGAACGGTTGAACGATTGAACGATTGGACGATTGAACGATTGAACGATTGAACGATTGAACGATTGAACGATTGAATGATTGATCGAACCACTGAACGATCGAACGATGGAACTTTTGTATGATTGTACGATTGATTGATTGATTGATTGATTGATTGAAAGATTGAACGATTGAATGATTGATCGAACGACTGAACGATCGAACGATGGAACTTTTGTATGATTGTACGATTGATTGATTGATTGATTGAAAGATTGAACGAATGAATAATTGATTGAATGCTTGAACAAGTAAATGATTGAACGTTTTAATGATCGATTGATTGCTCGATAGTTTTCTTGACTGCCGGACCCATGCCCCTATACAGGAGTTTCCACATCTCACAAGACGCCATCCGTGTGTCTGCCCTAGCATTCGGTGGTGCCGCCAGAATAGGCTTCAAGTTGAACCAAATTGACAACGTGAACGAGGCGATTGCCGTCCTTGGTAACTGGGCACCAATCAAAATCCCACCGCCGATGGGTTACTTTAGACTGACCCATGGGGGTCTCCAGTCCGCCAGGTCTACCCTGTTCCAGCCCATACGCGGAGACCGCGCTGAGGTTAGGCCCTAACCGTGCATTGAGTAGTGGTAATGATGTTTCTTCGACATAAATTATATGAAGTCATGTAGCATATAGGCCTACTATTGTCTGTTAGTTACTACTAAAAGTAGTTACTACTAAAACACTCCATTATGTTCTCATGTGAATTTGTTGGTAGACTATTTTGTACGTTTGTTTTGGATACCTAGGCGAATTAGTTTACACATAATATTTTATTGGAGAAAATATAATACATATTAAACATGCCGTTATTATTATTAGACACCATTATACATGACATTAATTTATAAATAACATTACTGAATTACAACATAATTGTGAAAACAATACATTGAAAATAATCATTATGATGCGTATTTTATGTAAACAAAAAACAGAGATAGATGCTATTTTGATAAAAATAATTATTTGTAAATACAGTAGATAGTCTAGTCTAATGGTCACTGCGCAACTTTAGGTCGATTTCATCCTGTCATAAAAGGCAATGCTATATTGTGAGGCTTTTGATCTCCCAAATTAACGCGATATCTACAGTAGTCTATATCAAGATAAACATATGGGTATAGAGTTTGCATCACTATACCACTACAAACATTCTGTCGAGTTCCCGTCCCAGATGCATTCGGACATTGTTTCGAGTTGCTTGTCTCATGTCAATAATTTTTTGATATTGATTTGACGATCTAATTGCAACTATATCTTACTCTTCAGGTAGCGAATGTTGCCATGGTGATCACGGACGGACGATCAAAATGGGCCCACCAGACAGCCAGGGAGGCGCCACTACTCCGCGACTCGGGCGTTGAGGTGTTCGTCGTTGGTGTTGGCGTAGGGAGCGTGGATGCCGCAGAGTTGGAGATTATTGCGTCATCACCATACGATGATCACGTGTTTCGTGTCGCTGATTTCGACCATCTGAATCAGGTGATGGGCAACCTCAGTGAAAAGTTAAACGCGTGTAAGATTGAAGGTTCGTTTTTTTCAGCGGACATTAATTGTGTTCACTACACGATGTAGTGGTGGCAGTGGAGTGGTACTGTAAGACCATCGTTGAACTTCTATGCTCAGGTACAGTAGATTCGAATCTGCGCCTCGACAACAATTTGTGATACTATGAATCTTGCTCGTCTTGTCCGGTCAGTACAACGAAAGTAGAGGGTGGGCATCATTTGCCAGCGCGTCTCTATGAAGGACTGAATTGAAATACCAATAACCATGGTTAATTATAACACAGTGGTATAATGAAGGAGGACGACCGCAGACAAGAGATAGGTGATAGCTTAATAATATTTAATGCTGAAGCTATACTCACGCCTCAAGGCGTGAGAAAAGGACATGCACTGTTACACGCGTGACTGGGGGAGAGTGTTACATGTGCAGAATTATGTCATAACTATATATACCTAACCAGTAACTAATACCGAATCCCCCAAGATTGGAGTCGTGCGATTATCATTGCTGTCTTCAAAAAGGGGGATCGTGGAATCGGTGAAAATAACCGGGGTCTAAGACTCTAAGTCGGCTTAGTATGGTTGGAAAGGTTTTCACTGTGGCTTTACGGCTTTTAGTTTGCTATTGTATAAATCTCGGTTTCAGAGCCGTATTTTGGTAGCCTATTTGTATAACACTCTTTGCGAAGGAAGTTTTCTAATAGACTCATTCCATTAACTGAATAGTGTATACTGTGTACATTAATGATGGAAACGTTAGACTATAGACCATGTTGTACATTAAATAATAATCCAGAGGATTAAAAATAAATACATAACACCTTATAGACTTATTGGATTGTACATTGATTTCAGTTGTGCCGCCAACTAAGCCGCCAACTGAGCCGACAACTGAGCCGACAACAGTTACTGAATCGACAACTGAGCCGACAACTGAGCTGACAACTAAGCCGACAACTAAGCTGACAACTGTGCCGCCAACAGTGCCGACAACTGAGCTGACAACCGAGAAACATGTATGTGAAGTAAAGCTGGATGTTGCATTTATCATCGACACGTCGACCAGTGTGGGAAACGCTAACTACGTCATCATGAAGGACTTCATTGCTAATGTGTTCAGGTTTGTATCAGTGGGGATAATTGCCCATGCACCGGGAGAGTCGCGGTCGACCAAACAAGTGGTCAAGGTTTGCGAATCACCGTGCCTTAAAATTGCCGCCTCGGACTGTACTACAATGATTAAAAAAATCCCAAGTCAGGAGAAATCAGTGGAAAACGTTACCTTGGTGGTGCGAAAAAAAATCTCGAAGACTGAAAAAGTTTTCACACTAAAATTGTTTGAATTAAAGTCGCGGTGTGTAAATTGATAGGCGATATTATATACAGTACACAGTATATACTATACTTACTATCAATCATTTACATAGCCCGATATACACGCGATGGCCAAACACATTTTATAAGTACTAAATAAATAAATTATAAAATTAACTTGTCGATTTTTTTGTTTATTTATCAATCGATATCAGGTGACGCGCATATGTCTCCGTGAAAAACAGGCAGCGTCTAAACGGTCAAGAAAATTACGCGCTGGGTAGATCTGTCCCAGTATGCAAGTGTCTTGAACTGTAGGCTAAACTATATAGTTTATTATGGCGTGGTATGGTGTTAGTTGTATTAATTGACTTAATTAGCCTCCATGGTTGCAATAATACATTTGCGATATGGCACTAAGTAACAGTATTGGTGACATAACTGGTTACATCATTAACGTGTTGATTGAGAGAATTATTTTGGTGGAGTCTTAAGTGATGATGGAATCATCGTATGTGATTGATTGATTGATAGTTTGGTTGATTACCCGTTTGATTGGTTGAATAATTCGTCGATTTGAATGATTGTTTGATAAAATGACTAAATGATTGATTGGGTGGCTGACTAAACGATTGACTGAACGATGAAACGATTGAATGATCGAGCGATCGATCGAACAAACGAATGAACGATTGAACGAACAATCGAGCGATCGAACGTTCGTACAATAAAAATCATAAGAAAATGATTGATTGATTGATTGATTGATTGAATGATAAAGTAATTGAATATTTGAACGATTATACAGGACGTCTCAGAAAGAACGCTACCCAATTTCAAATGCCTTCTGTGCATGAACCACATGAGCCGAAAAATGATAGACTTATCCCACTTTTAGTACACCCTACTAATTTTCTAACTGCACCACTTTTATGGACCATTGGTTTATGCACGAATGCGATTTCAGAAAAAAAACCAGATTCCACTTCGTTCCATGCGTTGCGATGTTGATGCCATGCCCTAAAAAAACCAGAGGCGTCGGGACAACATTGGTTCTTTCATGAAGAAGCACTGGAATCACAAGGTTAGGAACCGACTGTGACAGGTTTTCTGAAATCTTATCGCTGCCACAAGCAATAACCAGGAGTAACCGCCGTGCTGAACCGTCTCCCCACTCCTTTCTATGGGGGTATGTTAAAACTCGCGTGTACCATACCCCACAACCTGACATTGCCTGGCTTCGACAAAGAATCACTGGCGTCTTCAATGGAGTCAGAGAACGAGCAGTCGTGTTACAGTACAAGTTTAGTCATATCATTCACAGCGTGATGAGGAGAATGCTAGGTCGTGACGCATCGAACAAGATTCTGAAAATGTGGTGGGACAAGGTGCTTAAACACGTGACCATTAGTAGACCAACATTCGTACAATCATATTCGTTATCATCAGATTCTATCTTTTGTTTTATGTTGACATGTTAAGATCAAC
>WNLI01147122.1:0-15899 GCA_025802215.1 Wirenia argentea
GTGCGATCAAGTTTCACGCCTAGGTATGTGACGACTTGTTGGTGCTCGAGGACTCGTCCATTGATGGTGACGTTTAGATGGTGGTTTGCCTCTCTGTTCAGATTCAGAAAGTACGGTATATAAATATTATTTATTTTTTAATTACTACAATTGAGTGGTAGATACAAAATCGTAACATTGTTAATTGGGATACATCACAAACACCCAAAAATGTTGCGAGGTCCTCAGGCCATGTACAACTGTAAACAACTGGAGCGGGGATAGCTCAGGCGGCTAAAGCGTTAGACCATCATTCATTTGGTATCCAGGGTCATGGGTTCGAATCTCGGACTGTGCGATCGGTGTTTTAACTGTAAATTGTTCTGAGTGATTTCTCTATGTTCTGTGGGTGAGAGCCCTAGCCTCTGTTTACCAATCCTGTAAAATTGGTACTCATCGTACATAAACGCGGGTTGCGTATAGGTCCGGAAGTAAAGCAGTGCATATAATTATTATAATTATACCTTGTAAAGGGATCATAGTTGATGCCTTGCTCACGACTACCCTCACACGGTCATGATGTAAGCAGACATTTGACGGATTGTGAGGTCCTAAAATGCGGCATAATATAAATGTCACACTTTACTTTTACAACTGACAATGTGTACAATCTATATAACTCACCCATGGTTGTTCTATTTCACCCATGTGTCGTAGTACCTGCAAACACAGATATTTTACTATTTAGACAACACTCATGGCAGTTATAGTAGTATATAAAGCATCCTTTTAAATACTAGATGGATTTGAATTATTGTGTCATATAAAAGAAAGTTAGAGTAAACTGAAAAGTCTAGAGTCTCCTGATGATATCAAGATGTCAATTTTACAGCTGCAGTGGTGTAATAATGCTGTAAAAAATGTAGAACTTGTTTAGTTGGATGTTCCAAGCCATCAACCAATCGATGTCATATCCATTACACACAAATTTATGTAGCATGAGTCGAGTGATGAGTGTGGTGTCCTTTACAGTAGCTATGCGTGAAACTGTCGGGAATAAAAAACAATAGTTTCCTTTTTTATTCAGCAAAATAAAATTCACAATAATTATCTCTGCATTATTCTTTGTATTGACATTTTAACGTACATACAGTACTACAGTACAAAGGTCACGGTTTAGTGGCTGAACGGTCTATGGCGCTGCTACACCGATAAACTGATCTCGACCCTGGGCAGCATTCGTGGGTTCAATCCCCACATTCACCAATCTCCATCGATTTTTACCAATAAATTTAATTCAGAGGACACGGCCACTTTTTTGCAACAGTACAATGTACCGTACCTAGAGAAGAAGTCCATTCTGTTGGAATTGGCAACGTACGCGTAAAGGCCAAGACACATTACGGCGTGGCGCAGCGTGGCGTAGCGTGGCGTGGCACAGCGTCACTTGCGGTCGGTCGCGCGCACAGTACAGCGTCAATTGCAGTCGTGCAGTCGACTCCCAATTTCTCCCAACGTGTTGTGTTGTGTTGTGTTGTACTGTGTTGTATTGTATTGTATTGTATTGTATATCACTGTGTTGTATTGTATTGTATTGTATTGTATTGTAGTGTATTGTGCTGTAGGCTATTGTGTTGTATTGTGTTTTGTTGTATTGTATCGCATTGTATCGTATTGTATCGTATTGTATCGTATTGTATCGTATTGCATCGTATTGTATCGTATTGTATCGTATCGTATTGTATCGTATTGTATCGTATTGTATCGTATAATTGTATCGTATTGTATCGTATTGTATCGCATTGTATCATATTGTATCGTATTATATCGTATTGTATCGTATTGTATCGTATTGTATCGTATTTCGTCCTATCAGATTGCTGCATGGGTAGTATGACGACGAACAATACATGACATGTATACAGCCAGTGTAAACACTATAAATACAGCAATATTACACAAATATAAATTACACGCGTTTTTATTCTTTTAAATAACATAATTCCCCATTTTATCCACAAAATCATTCTTAAATATAATAAAACTGTAACCAAATGTACGAAAATTGGCCGACCGCACGACTGCACGACCGCAAAAATCGCTCCAGATCCGATCGCGACTGCATTTGCGGCCGCGCCGCGCTGCGCTGCGCCGCGCCACGCCGTAATGTGTCTTGTGTCATTGAAATACATAGAGAGCGATAAAAACTGCGGCTGCGCCACGCCACGCCACGCTGCGCCACGCCGTAATGTGTCTTGGTCTTAATTTGTACATTTACACACAAAAATAGTTATCTACCTGACCGTTTCGGTGCACGTCCGCCACCTCCCTCAAAGCTACTTCAGGGACAGGTCTTTTCCTGCACTGACGGTGGGTACCCCTCCCCCTCCCCGATCTTTTGAGGAGTCTACATTACGTACATGAGTTTGTAACTACCCACATCACGTACATTTATCACATAAAGTGTTATATCGCCTCAATTCAAAAGTACGTGACTGTATTTAGCAGCTCGGTGACCGGTCCTTTGACGAGACCCATTGCCCTCATAGTGCCAGTTGGGAGAGGAGGGTTGACTCAGCAGATCTGTGATTGATTGACTGATTGATTGATTGATTGATTGATTGATTGATTGATTGATTGATTGATTGATTGATTAATTAATCCATAGATTGATTGAGCCATTGACAGACTGGTCCATTGGGTAATTACTCACAGAGTGTGTGTATGTAGACGCATTATACTTGTAGGCCTAATCAGCAGGGCGATTTCTTGACCGATGCAACGACATTACAAAAGTAAAAAGTGTACATACGGTAGTGTCTTTGGATACCCAGTAGATGACGACACGAAGATCGATGACTGATCCGTTGACTGATTGCCCTCAGGGTGCCAAGTTAAGGAGTAGAGTCACGCTGCACACATAGACCAATGCCCGATTCATTGGCTGATCCTTTGACTGACTGATCTGTTGCCTGACTGACTGACTGACTGACTGACTGACTGACTGACTGACTGACTGACTGCCCCAGAGTGCCCGTATGGAGACCGCATAGACGGCTGCACCCAGCAGAACTGCACCACCGCCGCCGAGAAAAAGCAGTGTTGTGAAACGTGTGAGGTCAAGGTCACGACACTCTCGCCTGGTACAGTGTAGGGGTCAAGTTCAAGTACACTGGCTGGTCTACGACAGTGTCGGCTAAAATGTGGACGTAACTTCGTACCCTGGTTGTTATGAAAGCAATGTTAAATATATAACCGTACTTGAAGCAATACAAACTGTGTTTTTGTCGTCGTCATCGTCGTCCACACCACGTTACACACCTTACCACCGCACCACATTACACACCACGTTACACACCATCATACCACACCACACCTTACCACCACACCACCTCACGCACCACACCACCTTACACACAACGCACCTTTCGACCACACCACCTTACACGCCACACCACGTTACACACAGCCACACCTTACACACCACACCTTACCACCACACCACCAGACTTTACATATCACCACACCTTACACGCCACTACACCTCACACGCCACTACACCTCACACACCACCACACACCTCACACTACCACACCTCGTGCACCACCTTACACACTACCACTACACGCCATCGCACCTCACACACTGCCACACCTCACACACCACACACCATAGCATATCACTTCACACACCACCACACCTTATACATCACACCACCTCACACACCACCACACCTCACACGTACTCCACCACACCTCACACACCTCACAACATTTGGAATACACTACCATCCTCAGTTACTGATAATATGATGCTGTCACCGTTGAGGTTTTTCAAGACCGTCTTCGAACTGTCTGCCTCACGGGATAGGTCACCAGCCATTGCTTGTTTTTAGCTGCACTTTGCAAAATTCTTATTTCTATGCACATGTTCTTAAATATTTCTTGAAAATTCTTTTCATGTTCTTGCACTAGTTTCTTTGCACATGTCTCCTTTATTCTTCACCACGTGCCACCAATTTAAGTGCGATATTAATCTAACATAGATGAATGTACTGAAACGATCAGAATGAGAACCACCACACCTCACAGACCACCACACCCCACACACCACACATCAACACACCCCACACACCACACCTCACACCAGCACCCCACCTCACACACCACCTCACACGTAACCACACTTCATACACCACCTTACACACCACCTTACACGCCAATTAACACACCTCACATATCACCACCACACCTTACACACACCACCACACCTCACACACCACACCACCTTACACACAACCACACCTCACCAGCACTCCTCACACACCATACCACCGTACGTACGTCACCTTAGGCTACGCAAGCAAATCGTACGCCACCATACGCTTCCACGGCACACGGTGCACGGTGCACACCACCTTCCGCACCACCACTAACCATCTTACACACCACCACCTTACATAACAACATACACACCATCAGACCTCACACACCACACCACACATAACCACACCCCACCACACCTTACACACCACACGTTACCTAGCACCCCACCACACCTTACACACCACACCTTACCTAGCACCTCACCACACCTTACACCCCACCGCACCTCGTACATCACGACACCCCACATATACCACCACACCTCACACAGCACCACCCCACCTCACGCACCACACCATGCACACCATCACACCACACATAACCACACCCAACACCATCCGCACATCACACACCACCCCTTACCTAGCACCCCACCACACCTTACACACAAAAATCACACTTTCCATAACCCTCACCCCTTACACCAACATCAGTGTACCAAACACGTTGTTGCACAATGCACACACCACCGAATGATGTCCCTTGAGCTGGACCACAGAAGGGACGTAGTCACGCATTGAAAAGTTTTTATGGTACGTTTTTGACAATTCTCTCCCTTAGCTGGAATAAAAGATGGAGACTGATTTCCTACAGTAAGTTTCAGTTTTAGTAGTTTACCCTTTTCGCTTTTCATACAGTACTTTCTTGGCTATTTCTTGAAACACACAGTTTTTTTCACGTTAGTAGGCTATAATTATATAGGCTACTGTAGTAACTGTGGACGTGTGGTTACAGATTTAGAATCATGAATCCATGATTGATTCAATGCAATAATTTATTTATTTTATTTTATTTTTGCAGTGAAATTCATATTGTTCATTATTATCATGTTGGTAGCTACAGTAGTGACAATAGCCTACTCACTAATTCAGTAGACTAGCGGAGAGAGGGGTAATCACAAACGATTTTCTGTGTTGTGTATAAAATGTATACAGTAATTACTAATATGAACTTAATAATGAAGGGTGACTATAATTTTTAGGGCTTTTAGAGTATATTTTTGCACACAAGACGCGTGCCCGCGCCCCGCGCCCAAAATAAGAGTGAAAATTGGGATATTTAGACAATTTTGGCTTTTTGGGCACTTTTAAAGGCTTTAGGGCATATTTGTGCGCACAAGATGCATGCATGCATCCATACATGCATGCATATATATCAAAACACGTACGTATGTCAAAACATTTTTGTCAAATAAAAAAATATATGTTATGTATTGTTTTGTTTGGTAATTATGTCCAATCAAAACTGTGCTCGTTGTAGTCAGTGTGAGTGACGCAATCACAAGCTGTCAAGCTGTCAACCGTCAGATGCTCTCCTAATCGTCGGGCTGTTCACATCGACGAGTGAAATAATAATTCGTGCACCATTTAACCGCACGTGTTTACACCGACTCAGAAATTTTTCACCAGGTTTTCAGGTAAAACAGGTTTGGTAAGTTGGCTCTTTTTGATAATTTTATTATCCCCATTTTTATTCTCTTTACCGTCCTAATAGTTTAGGAATTGCCGGTACTCGGCACTGGCGGTAGTTCAAATTTTCCCGCTCTTTTTGCGGACCGCAAATTTTTGCCGCTCTTTTTGCTTACTGCTTCCAGACGCCTTACGGCACTTTCCTTATGGAATAGTTTACCGGTCCCGATACTTGGCGCCGACGGTAGTTCATATTTTCCCGCTCTTTTTGCGTACCGTTTCCAGGCGCCCATGACAGGCATTTTCCTTGACGGTTGTAGTCATGGTTATGTACTTACGATGGTACCTTCTGTCTAGTTGCCGGTATTTATTTTATTGCCTATAATAATAATCTGATTTTAGTGGTGCTGGAATCACTTTATTTATTTATTTTTGTTATGTTCACAGGATACGTCACGTGACTCGTGTCCCACGTGCGTCTGCGGGCCGTGCGGGGATTTTGGTAAACGATATTTTTCTTGCGTGCACTGCAATTTTTGTGTACAATCATGTCGGGCACTGACGATAACCCGTCTGATTCTCAGAATATTCGATCGGACAATCCCCTTTCTTCGATTCAGAGATCTCTTCTCGATCCACAAAATATCTCAGTTACGGCTAACCCTGATCCTCCAGATTTAAGGTCAGATGAGTCAGACGTCATTCCATCGAATTCCACTTCCGCTCAAACTGTTTCTGTTTTGGATTTTGTTCGTTTGGAAGGCTTAGTGACTAAATTAGTCGGTACTGTCGACGTTTTAGCGCGTTCTAAGACTACTGATGTCATTTCTAGCAGTGGTAATGATGTTCAAGATGTTCCGATTGACGATGATTCGCCGTTGGCCGAAATGCGCGAATACTATGACGAATCCGAGTTGTTCAGTGAGGACCTCGACCCTCAACTTTCGAAAATGCAGGATAATTTGGCTTCTACGTTTCTTTCATCGGAAAAAATCGACGATCTAACCGACTCCTATCCTAGACCCAATAATTGTGAGTCCCTTTGTCCAAATATTGTGAACGATGAAATTTGGGATTTCATTCCTGTTTCTGTTAGAGCGAATGACAAAAAATTCCAGAAAATTCAAATTTCGCTGGTTGCGGGTTTGACTGCCGTCACGTCCGTGGCGGATGGACTCAATTCCGTTCTGAAGGATCCTACCGTTGCCCCTGACCCGGTGTTTCTTAAGGACTTGCTTACTCAATCAGTCGACTCGATGGCTCTGATCAATGACTCTAATCATAAACTCGATAACAAGCGTCGCGAGGAACTCCGTCCAGAAATTAACGCTGCGTACAAGGGCATTTCTCAAGTCAATACTAAACCCTCCTTTGGCCTTCTCTATGGCAAAGATTTGATTTCAAAAATCAAGGATATCAATGAAATCAACAAACTGACTAATAAACTCCCAGCTGCCCCGGTTCAGTCTAAGGATTCCGTCAAGCCTAAGTATTCGAAATTCGTTGCTCGTGGCAGGAAATTCAACAACTTTCGTAAGTTCAACTCTAATTCGAAGATTTCCAAGACCTCTACATATCGCCCCTCTCAGAGTAATCGTGCTCGTGGTCGTGGAGGTTCTCGTGGTAACCGACATGGTCGTCCCTCTGCGACAGTCACGTCACAGGATGCGGTGAGCAGAGGTATCCTTTGTACTACTACTAATACTTCTAGTACTACTAGTGCTATCGAGGCCCACCTTGTGTCGTTGCAGCCACAAGATCTGGGTGTGTTGTCGCAGAAGACACATACATTGCCTCGGGATATTGTTTGCGTGTCGCAGAAGCCACGTTATTCACATATCCCAGTTCTTGATAGCCAGGGTGATTTTTACGCAGGATCTATTAAGGATCACTATGTTAATTGGCTAGAATTAACAACAGATCCATTCATCCTTAATGCTGTGCAAGGTTTTGAGATTGATTTTTCCTCTATTCCTGTTCAGAGTAAATTTCCTAACAAACCCAATCTGTCAGTGCATGATTTTGTACAGTTATCTGAACAGATTAATAAGTTTGAGCATGCTGGTATTATAGAAAAAACTCTACATAGCGAGGGTGAGTTTTTATCTAATGTCTTCTTGACTGCAAAGAAAGACGGTTCGAACCGCATGATTCTTAACTTGTCAGACCTCAATAATTCTGTTACTTATAATCACTTCAAAATGGAAGGCATCGAATCCATCCTTTGTCTTATACGACCAAACTGTTTTATGGCTTCCATAGACCTCTCTCAAGCTTATTACTCTGTTCCTATTGCAGACTCTCATCGCAAATATATGAGGTTTAAATTTGATCATACCTTATATCAGTTTTGCGCTCTTGCACAGGGCCTATCATCGGCGCCACATTTCTTCACTAAACTTCTCAAACCCGTTTGTGCCAAGATTAGGGAGCTCGGGTTTATATGCTCTGCATATATAGATGACATTTTCCTGATGGCAATGTCCGCTGAAGAATGTGCTAACAACGTGCGTGTCACAGTTGAGCTGTTGAACTCTTTGGGATTTTTCATTAATGTTAAGAAATCCATGATTACCCCAAACCAAAAGCTTGAGCATTTAGGTTTTTTGTTAGACTCGACATCCATGTTAGTCAAGCTTACCTCATTGAAGGAAGCCAAGCTTATCAACAAATGTCAGGAGGTACTTAGATCCAAGTACATCACAGTGAGACAGCTCTGTGAATTGATTGGTCTTATTGTATCGAGCTTCCCCGCTGTACAGTATGGCCCGATGTTTTACAGAGTGCTCGAGACCGAGAAGGATGCAGCTCTGAAGGCAGCGCATGGTAATTTTGATGAAAAATTTTCCATTTCCAGGGATGCCATCATGGAGATTGAATGGTGGATCGCTAATATTAAGTCACAATCCCGCTGCATTAATCATGATGAATTTGATTTCATTATTACTACAGATGCCTCTAAAGCAGGTTGGGGCACGGCTCTGTATGATCCTGAGGGTACGTTGCTCAACTCAGCAGGAGATCGCTGGACAACTGAGGAAGCACTATCTGACATTAATGTTCTTGAACTCACTGCAGGTTTCAATGGGCTCAAGATGTTTGCCTCGGATTTGTCTAATGTCCATTTGAATCTCAAAATGGACAACACTACTTCCATTGCTTATGTTAATCACAAGGGTGGTCTTCATTCTCCACAATGCAATGCCATTGCCAAACAGATGTGGCTGTGGTGTATAGTTAGACATATCTGGATTACGGCCTCGTTTATTCCAGGTCGTTGCAATGTTGAAGCTGATGCTCGTTCTCGTATATTCGACGATACAACTGAATGGAAACTTAAAGTTAAAGTGTTTAACTATATTTGTGTGCAGTTTGGACATCCTGATGTTGACTTGTTTGCGTCCAAACTTAATTTCCAGATGCGTCCATACATGGCGTGGTTCCCTGATCCAGACGCAGTACACATTGACGCTCTCACCACGCCCTGGTCCAAACTTTACTTCTTCGCATTTCCACCTTTCAGCCTAATCAGTCGGGTATTGCGGAAAGTGGATTACGACAAAGCCGAGGGTATTCTTGTGGTGCCAGATTGGAAGACTCAATCGTGGTACCCGCATCTTCAGAGACTTCTGACGTGCCAACCTTTGAAACTCAAATGGTCGGACGATCTACTGACTCTCCCTTGGAACAAGAAAACCCAGGTTCATCCACTCGGAAAGAGGTTAACCTTGATAGCATGTCGTATATCCGCCAAGCATTAAAATCTAAAAACATTTCTAATGCCTCCATAGACATTATCTTTGCCTCTTGGCGAGAATCGACCAAGGGACAATATCTTGTTTATATCCGGAAATGGATTCTTTTTTGTTCTGTACATAATCTGGATATTTTGTCTCAAAGAATTTGTGACATTTTAGATTTTTTGACATTTTTGTTTAATGGCGGCTATAGCTATAGCGCCATAAACACTGCACGTAGTGCACTTTCCAGTTTTGTTTCTTTAACGTCATCTAGTACGGTCGGGTCAGACCCTCTCGTAGTTAGGTTTATGAAAGGGGTGGGGGCGAAGCGACCATCCAGACCCCGGTATAACAGTATCTGGGATGTTACTAAAGTGTTTAATTTGTTTCGAAAACAGCCCTCTGTACAATACTTAGCACTTTATGATTTAACCTTGCGTACTGTAACGCTACTTGCACTTGTGTCTGCACAAAGAGCTCAATCCCTACACTTACTATCTTTAGACCATATGGTGGTGGATGACCTTATGTACAAATTTTGTGTTTATGGGCAATTCAAACAATCTAGACCGAACAATGATGTTTTGACTGTTGTGCTATCTGTGTATGCTCCAGATAGTAGGTTATGTATTCATAAGACTCTTTCCGAATACATTAAGGTAACAAAGGACTTGCGTACGACTCAAAAACTATTTATTAGTACATGCAAACCACATGGTCCAGTGTCTAAGTCCACCATCTCTCGATGGATCAAACATTCTATGTCTCTTTCTGGTATAGATGTTAGTGTTTACAAACCTCACAGTGTTAGGTCTGCTGCTACATCTGCAGCTTTGCGTAATGGAGTCCTCATTGAGGACATCCTTAAGACAGCAGGTTGGTCGAACGAGAGGACTTTCGCTACATTCTACAATAAACCACTCACTATGAGTAACTCGTTCTCCAATTCTGTACTGAATGACAATTAATAATCCTTGGCTTACACTTACAGTTCTTGTCATTCAGTCCTGTTCTGTATATTACAATATATTTGTATAATGCATTATATGAGTGTTTTTTCATTATGATTTGTGTGTAATTTGTCATATTGCACCCTTTCACGCTTTGAACACTCGCTCTGACTACAACGACCACAGTTTTGATTGGACATAATTTCTAAGTTAAACTAACCTTAGTGCAGTTTGGCTTGAATTATGTCCTCTCAAAACTGGTGAGTTGTAGTCAGTTACCCATTAGATTTAGCCCATCAGTGGCATTCAGTCCATTTCGAGCCATGATCTCCCCTTTTTTCCCTGGTGTATATTTTTATTACGTGATTGGGTGCAATATCACGTTCAATTCTGACGGTTGACAGCTTGACAGCTTGTGATTGCGTCACTCGCTCTGACTACAACTCACCAGTTTTGAGAGGACATAATTCAAGCCAAACTGCACTAAGGTTAGTTTAACTTAGAAAATAAATAAAACAAATACTATCCACATACCTTACGCCGCTTGAGAGAGGTCCGCACAAACAGTTTCCCAAACGACGTATTAACATCATCTTCGTCAGGTGACACAGAACCGTCTCGAGTCTCAAAGTTCGAGGTCGACATCCGAAAGTCGCGGTCCTCAACATTTGAGGAGATGAGTGACTCATCCGCACTACTGAGGTAACTCTCCTCAGTGAAACTGCTCCGGATTGATCCGGTCTGCCGTGATCCGGTATACGGCGATTCGGTAGGCGGCGATCCAACTTGTGATCCGTTTTGTGATACGTTTTGTGATCCGATTTGTGAACTGATTTGAGTCTCGGAGAATTCGCTGTATTGTGATTCTACGTCTTCATGGAATGCGTTGTCTATGTCACCATTGTATGCATCATGATCGTTTTCATAATCCAAATCTGATTCACGATCGTGTATGATAAGGTTGCATGTATCCCTTTGGAGTTCATAATCCAAATATGATCCACGGTCGCGGTTTATAATGTTGCATGTATCCCGTTCAAGTTCAGAATCAAAATCTGATAGTACGTCATTTCCGACCGCATTGTATTCGTCTTGATCGACATCATGTCTGATAGTATTGTATTCATCTTGCTCGAGCTCATAATCGAAATCTGATTGCAGGCTTTGTCGGTTTATCAGGCATTGTTTATCTAGCTCCGATTTGTTTATTGTCTGTCGCATTTTCTGCGAGTTATGTTCATAATATTGATAATCCAAGTGAGTTTTCGGGTGGTCCGGCGGATTTCTTATGTGATCCGTATTGTTCGGATTGTTTCTCGAGTAATCCAACGTGTTGTTTGCGTGATCCATGTTGAGATTAGCATGATCCACGGTGTTATTAGTATGCGGATGACTAATATGATCCATATTGTTATCTCCATCCTCCATATAGAAGAGATCAGTATTGTTATCCAACATCTTACCACCTACTGTGTCGGTACTGACAACAGTCACAACACTGTTGTTGTTCCGATTGTTATTGTTGTTACGATTGTTGATAGTTTTCTGATTTTTTTCTGATGAGATTCTCCTCGTAGATTCACTCGCGGATAATCTAACTTTTTGATTATCCTCGCTCGCTCGTGAAGCATTATTGATATTACCGTCTATTTCTGATATGTGCAGAGGTGATGTGTTAATTAACGAATCCTCCGTAGATTTTCTGGGTCGCGTTTCAATTTTACGGGGTTGTGATTCAGAGTTATCAGATTCAGGGTAATTCTTGTTAACATCGATGTTTCTACGCGGAACGGTATTCGTATTGGCATTTCCGTTTCTTGTATAAGTTGTATTAAAGTTATTTTTGCCGCTACGGATCGTTGGTTTGACCGAGTTACTCATGTGCCTTATCTGATTATTCATACTCGCTACACGATTCCGCACACTATTACTTCTGATTACTGTTCCACTCCCAGTTTCACACTTTGCCCTTTGATTTGTTATTGCTGCATCTTGTGCAGCCACTTGATCCGTTTTCATTTCATTGTTTGTTTTTATATACCGATTTCCTTCATTAATTTTATCACTAACGCTCCCGCCCTTTACTTGACTCCTACCTTTGGTAACAAGTGGATTAACATTCTTTGTTCCACTACTAAGTTTATTACCACTACTAGCCAAACCCCTACTGTTTTTTACGACATTTAATCCAGGTCCGCCGCTGACCTTGCGATTGGCAACAGATGCCTTACCTTTGTCCATCATTTCTTGAATGCCCTTGACCTTTGACCCTACACTAGATGGCTTATCTTGCTGCATCAAATCCTGATCAACCTTCACCTGTGACCTTTGCACCTGACTACCATGTGGACCGATACCTTGCCCCGTCACCAAACCACCTCGCACTTTAGAACCTGGAGCAACAGTAACCTTGACCTTTGACCCAGTATCTTGACTCCAATCCTGACTACCGCCAGAAGATGAACTCAACCGATCACTCGATGCACTTCCACCTTTGCTTCGCCCGAAACTTCCACGCCGATTGGAAAAACTCGAACCACCTCGCGTGGAAGGTGGATGGCCGCTTAGATTTACGACATGTTTATTTGTTGGCGAGTTTACGATCGGCTTATTTGTCGGCGAGTTTATCTGAAATGACATTTTTGCTGTTTGCGTGGGCGGACTACGATTCCAAAGTGGTTTCGGGGAAAGGTCATTTCTCGATTTTAAGTTTACCGTGCAGTCGTTTTTCGTTGATGTTTCGTTATGGTTACCGCGTTGAATTGAAATTGGTTTAGTTCCGTTTTTTGTTGGGTTTGAAGATTGAAACTGTTCGGATCGTCTGGTAATCATTTTTTGTTTAATTCACAAAATATTTATACAAAATATTTTCATTCTACAGTCATGAATCACAAATCATAAATATTATGTTAAGCCTATCCAAAAATTACTAAACTATAAATGTTTACAAAACTTCAATCAATTCAAATTCAAACTGTGAAAAAAAGTGTCCTACTATTAACTAGGCCTATACTACTGCATTTATATTGTGATATACCGTACTAAAATCCTACCTACACCATTCACAAAATAAATTACATCTTCATTCAATGGCTAAGACACTTAGACACAGACTTTGTAAATTCCGGCACTGTGTTTACGATCGCAGAAATGTAATCGCCATGTCAGAGTAATTAAAAACTTGCAAAATTACGTAAGCTACGGTACTTTAACTTTCACAATTTCCGATACAAATCAATGTAAGGTGTTAAGTTGAAAACATAATGAAATTCTTATAATACCCCAGACACTACCAGACAAATAAGATAACACCTTTATTTTCTTGACTATCTTACGCAATTCTGATTGGCTATTTGCTTTTATCTACTAAAAACTATAAATTAAAGTTGTAAATTAAAAAAATTTTGAAAATTTTTTATCGAGCTAGATATATCAGATTGTATTTTGTAAAATATTTTATCAATTGAACATTACTATCATTTTTTTGCATACGAACAAGGCGTATATTAGATATAGATATTAGATAACTCTTTTAAAGATTGTAAACTTATAATAATACGAAATCCTATAAATTCTTTAAAATAACCTCGATAACATGTAAACGTATGGGCGTAGTCTAGATGTATAGACTATAAAGCTAATAAAAAGTCTAATATTGACAGAGAACCTATAGGATAAGGTTACAAAAATTTAAAATACCGATGAAAAATATAAAAGAAATGTAAAACATCTTTTTTGTGACATCTAAGCCTGCATATCGTCGGCAAATATTTAATGTAGTGAAATACAAAGAGGGTGAAAATTTACAAAACATTGTGACTATAATAGATGTATTTGGCATGTAGAGATTAATGCAAATTAAGTCTGTACAGTTATTAGAGTTTTAGAGCGGTTTCGATATGGATCATATATCACACACTAATGATATCTTGATATTATAAGTAGAATGATTTTCCTGTCTGTACTTTATAATGTGATAGTTCTATAGCGGTTGCTATACATAAAAATTGAGGTGAAGTGATCCGCATCCGTTTCAAAGTGGATCAATCTGCATAACAAATTGCACTGTGGCAATCACTGATGATCACTGTCATCTATGTCATGTTACTACTAAGAAAAGAAAGTGAATCGTAGCGTAGAGAAGTGGTTTACTTTCTACAACCTCCAGTATCACCTGGGACATGGTTGGAGGAAAAGAATTAGGTGTACTGTATCTCAAAGTGGAACTTATCCGGGACGTTGCAGAAGATATCGGTTTAGTTGGACAGGACTTAGTATAGCAATACCATATTATGTAACCAGAAATCATTCATGTTTAGTGTCTGGGCTGTGTTTAAAACTTTATGGGAGGTGCAAGAAGTCATTTTGATCATGGCAGTAAACATAGTTAATTATAATTTAATTTCATGAAGTTATATTTATGGCCCCTCTATGTAATAAGAGTGTAATAAGCAAGAACAAAATCGACAATAATATGCATACTGCATAGTATTGAAAAGGGACAGCATATTGAGCGCGTCTCTGCTACACCGAGTAAAAAATACAATAATCTTCGTGACAATAACATTACATATTGGTCATCAAATAATGATTCAATATTATAAGTAAAATGAATATACAAATTTTGATATTTTAACACTCTAAAGATAGCCTACCGTATTATGTTTATTATCTTTTATTGTACATGCATACTAGCACAGTAGCACTACTAATATTACACAATTTTAGAATTTTAAATTGATCTATGCGGTGGAATTAAACTTTATAGTTTTATCAGATAATTTAGCCTGCCAGCCAGATGTGTCAAAAAGCATCCTTGACATTTTAGTTAATAAATAAGATAAGAACCTAGACATTTAACACGATTTTTGTGAAATATTACGTTTGAAGTGGTATTCATTTCCGACGATAGGTAAATATAAAGTAATACATACCTACTATAAGCATAGGTATTGAAGTACTCCACATACATAAAAAGATAATCGCAGCAAGCAACTCAGTACACAACTCGGGTTGTGCCGATAATAGGATTTAAAATTTTTACCAAAACTATACCAAAACCCATCACTACCGAAAAAAATCTGTACCGAAACTATACCAAACCGAAACTGTAATTTCTTCAGAAACTATACCAAAATTATACCGAAACTGTAACCTTTCTCGAAACTATACCTCCAACATCCAAGAAGCCATCCAAAATTATAGCGAAACTCATAAATTTTCCAGAAACTATACCGAAATTATACCGCTACTCATGATTTTTCGGTAAAATTAATGGTTTTACCGAACCTAAACAGTTTCTACAATTATTATAAGGTTCCGGTATAAAGTTTCGAACCGTTGGTTTCGAAAATATTTTACCGGTAGAAACTGTTTTGGTAAAAAACAACCCTATACACAACTAAACAAAGTCATCGTTAATAAATTTAAATGTTG
>WNLI01147233.1:0-34308 GCA_025802215.1 Wirenia argentea
AAAAAAATAGTTCCTATTTTTGAAGAAGATTCACCAATAGATTAAATTTTATTCTTAGCCATGAACTCCTAGACCCCTTCTTGCTGCGGCAGCTTCTCTATAAATACTTTTTTGAGATCGCGGCTCTCCTCCAGTAGAAACAATTGAAAACTTTCGATCTCTGCTATATGCTGTGCCTGCCCTTGTTCTACTATAATCTGCTACAACTCTTTTACCTCTACCTGGTCTGATATCAGATGGTGATGCGGGTCTAACTGCTGAATCGAATGACATAACTTACCTTAGTGTTATAGTTAATAATCGCATTAATTATAAAACATGCAAGATTAATAGTTTAGAAAAAAAAGATATTACAAAGAGAGAAACCTTTGCCTATATTTAAATATTAACTAGAAATATCAATAAAAAAATAATATATTAAGACTTTTTTCTATTCCTGTTATCTAAAATAAACTTCTTTAGTCTTGAGAACGACTACAACTAACGGTTGCGCTTCGAATTGTCATTAACTTTTTAGCTTCACTTGTTTTTAAAGCTTCCGTTAGCAACCTATTCACATATTCAGACACTCCAGATTCCGATATAGAAACAGCCCGCTGTTCTTCGCGTCCGGAAGGTGCTTTTGGCCTTCTTAACATAGGTGAGGATTCTGAGGGAGAAAATGTTGTTCCCATACGAAGATGTTCTTCTCTTCTTCTTTGAAAACAATCAAACGTATCAAAAAGTTGGTCTAAGTGTTGCCTTTCACGTGAAGTAACTGGGCAAGAAAAAAATCCCATATTGATTCTCCTTATTTTTAAAATGTTCGAAATCAAAGAAGATAAAAAAGCTTCCGCTTATACTTCACAACTAATTTGAAATATAAGCAGAAGTAAAATATTTAAAACTTAATTTAACTCGCCTTCTAAAGCACTTCGAACTACAGCAATAGGGACTGAGACTACCCCAACTCTAAGATTCGGATTTGCTTCTACTTTAGCTGCAGCTTCCTCAGGTGAATCCCCAAAAAGACGAAGAGCAGCTTTCGTTTGTTCCCTTTGATTTGCTTCAGATTCTTTTATTGCCTGAGCTACAAAGTCAGATACTTTCCACGTTCCAGTAGAAGTATCGTAAGTTGCATGTTCAGTAGCTTTCATTGGAGGGGGTGAATCATATTGAATAGCCTGAGATGTGGCTGCTTTAGGTGTGGTTGGTGGTGTGGGCAGACCCGTAAGTGCAGCGGGTGGTGTAGCTATATCCTGAGATGAGGTTGGTGATGTGGTCATAAATATCTCCTTATTTTTTATTTATTTATTAAGAAAACGCTCAAAAATTATGAGCTTATAGCAGAATATTATATCAAGAAACGAAACATTAAAGCAAACAAAAACAAAAAGACCTCTCCGTTTTAATTTTTATAACTAACTAATTTTAAATTAGATATTACACATTTAGAATTAATACTATACAAAAGCATTGAGTGTTTTTCACAACTTTACTTAAGTTTCGGTATGCTTTGTACAGATTTAATGCATTCGTTTTGACTTATCATTGAAAAATGACCCCCTCTTCTCATAAAACGTTAATGTCTAGGAATTAAACTTTTAATTAAAAAAATAAATAGGTAAACTTTTTTTGAAACAAAAATAAGGAGATTTATATGACCAGTTCTATTTTAGGCGAACAATATTTACCGGGGCAAGACCCATATGAATACTTTAAAAACCACTCAAATAGGTTTGCAGTCTTAGATGTCTTAGGATCAAGAGCCTATGATCCTGGGATGACATTAGTAGAACATAATGAAAGCCCCGCAATAAGAACAAGATTAGGAGAAGTCATCCAAGAAGGAAAAACTGTAGTTGAAGGGTTTCAAGAAGTTTCGGAAGTTAAAGCCGACAGAGCCCCTTCTCCAACTCTCTGGAGTCGAGCTCGGAGCGCCTTTAGTAGGGTTTTTGAATAATCGCTTTATTCCTTTTCAAAAATTTTAAAATAATTAATTGACAAATAATTCAAAATCTGATATAATCAATAGCTCCTATGCTGGATTAATGTGTCCAAAAAGATAAGGAGCTTATCTTATGTCAGAGCATATTAGTTCTTCAATGAATCATTATTACCCCTCAGGAAACTATAATGAATCCCATCATGACGATAGCTTAACTCCAGCTGAAACAAACGCTGGGGCAAAGGCAAAATATGCGGAAGAGTACAAAAAGTATGAGAAAGCCTTCTGTTACTGGAACTTAGAACAATTCCAAGGCGAATGTCAAAAGTTGAAAGAGGCTACAGAAAAAGCATCTCAGGGTTAACCATATAACCCTGAGATATTTAAAACTATACTCCTCCCTCTCTTTTTAAAAAATTTAATTGACAATTAATATAAAAGCTGCTATAATTGATTCCGTAAGGAAACTAAAAACTAGGAGTTCTCATGACAGAAATTAGCGCTTCAATGAACCATTATTACCCATCGCATAATCATAATGAGCAAAACAGTTATCATAACGGACAAGCCAATGATGAATTACAGAGTAATAAACCTGCTAAGATTCATAAACATCTAACTCCTGCTGAAGAATACAAAAAGTATATGAAAGCCTTCTGTTACTGGAACTTAGAACAATTCCAAGCCGATTGTCAAAAGTTGAAATCATCTAACGAAGCGGCATCTGGGGGTTAAATAACTTAGCCCAAAATACATATCATTTTTCCATAAAGATCTAGATATAATAGTTGTGCGTATGCACAATGAAATTTTCGCAATAAAATGCGTGGTAGGGTATAATATTTGTTAATAATTTCTAAACACCCGGCTAGATGACAGGATCCTTAAGCTTTAAAACTATATCTATTCTAGAAGGAGAAGATTCTCTAAGATTAGACTGCCTTTTAAAAAAGCGTTTCGAAAAATATTCAAGATCATACTTTCAAGAACTTATTTCTAGTGACTTAGTGCTGCTTAATGACAAGCCTATTAAAAAGCGTATAAAACCTAAAGTTGGCGATGAAATCAAAATCTGTTTTAAAAATAAAAAGCCTTTAGACTTAATACCTGAAAACATCCCCTTAGATATACTTTATGAAGACAACTACCTAATCGCTGTCAATAAGCCTCCCGGTATGGTTGTTCACCCCGCTCCTGGAAATTGGACGCATACATTTGTAAATGCACTTCTATCCTACTGTAATGAATTGTCCGATCCTGAAGATTATTTAAGACCTGGTATTGTACATAGGCTAGATAAAGAAACGTCGGGAGTTTTAATCGCTGCTAAAACAAATGAAATGCATCAGTATCTTGTCGAAAAATTTTCAAAAAGAGAGATGCAAAAACAATATATTGCTATCTGTTTAGGAAGAGCTACCGATGGTGTGATTAATGCCCCTATTGCTAGACATCCCAAAGAAAGAAAAAAGATGGCTATCGTTGTAGACAAAGGTAAAGAAGCAATAACTGAAGTTAAGTGCTTAGCTTGTAACGGACATCTAAGTAAAGTGCAGTTTTATCCAAGAACAGGAAGAACCCACCAAATTAGAGTTCATATGCAGTACAACCAAACACCTATTTTAGGTGATTCATTATATGGGAACTCTACATTAAATAAAAAGTATGGCGCTCTTCGTCACTATCTCCACGCTGAAAAGCTTACATTTGAACATCCCATAACTAAAAAGCTTTTAGAATTCTATGCTCCTATTCCTTCAGATATTGAAGAGGCTTTCTTATGCGCGTTTTAATTCAAAGAGTGAAAAAAGCGCATGTATCAGTGCACGGTAAAATTGTTGGAAAAATTAATAAAGGGCTCTTGATTTTCCTGGGTATTCACAAAAACGACACAATCAGTGACTCCAAATGGCTCGTAAATAAATGTGTCAATTTAAGAGTCTTTCCCGATAAAGACAAAAAGATGAATCTATCTTTGAAAGATATAGATGGAAAAGCTCTTATTATAAGTCAGTTTACTCTTTACGGAAACTGCACTCAAGGAAGAAGACCCGAATTTACTAGTGCTCTTACAGGAGAAAAGGCAGAGCTAATCTATGATCAATTTGTAAAAGAAATAAAAACAGAGCTAACCTCAATTGAAACAGGTGTCTTCGGAGCTAAAATGGAAGTAGAGCTCTTAAACGATGGTCCCGTTACATTCATAATTGATGGAAAATGAATTGATTTCATCTTTTTCTTTGCCTGAAAATTTATTTAAGATGTCATCCAGATATATTGTAGTATTATTATAAAAAATATGATCGGTTAACTCTCTTAAAGGGATTAACACAAATAACCTCTCTAATACTCCTGGATGCGGCAAAGTTAAAATCGAATGATCTTGAGAAACTTCTTTATATAATAATAGGTCTATATCAATCGGTCTTGGATAAGTTTTGGGTTTTGGAATTTTTCCCAAAAGTTTTTCTATCTCTTTGAGTTCCTCCATAAGGGAATAACAACTAAGTGGGCTCTTAAAAGAAGCGACTGCATTCATATACAACGGTTGATCTACAGTACATTTATAGGGCTTTGTTAAATAGAGTGAAGAAGATTTATAGGATTGAATTCCTTTCATCTTACTGATTAATGTAATAGCTCTTTCAACTTGTTTTTGTGGATTATTGAGATTTGCCCCAATGCCAACATATATATTATCAAAAAATCTACACATTTCTCAGAAACCTATTGATTTGAGCTTGAAAAATAGTCACTACCACAATTAAGATATTTCTCTTTGGACTGATAGCTCAGCTGGATAGAGCATCCGCCTTCTAAGCGGAGGGGCGCAGGTTCGAGTCCTGCTCAGTCCAATTTTATATTGAATAGCATAGACTACAATCAATGACAAAGCCAGAAAATTCATCGACTAGCCCGTCTCCTCTCTTAGGAGAATTTACTATTGATATTGAGATATTTAAAAATGTAGACAAAATTATAAATGAATTCTCAATAAATGGCTTTTCTAGCCTAACAGACCGTCAAAAATTTGAACGTGTAAACAAGACTCTTCTCAATTTTATTCAAAATGCCCCAAGGTCTTCTTTTCTTCTGCCCGCAGTTATTGATTATATTACTAAAATAAATAAAAAAGGGCTTCTTTTAAACTACAATTTCACAGGGTTTGAGCTTTGGTTAAATCAATACGCCTTTTTATCAGAAGCTCAAAATTATAGAATTCGAGCAAAAATTGCAGGTAAAGACATCCCAAGAGAAGAGTACCAAGCTTTTTTTCCAATTGGCATGGGAAAAATTCATAAGGGTGTACATTTTATTACAGCTCATAGCTCTCCTGATTTAGATACTACGATAGCTTCTTTTTGGGGATGGGTCGATGCGTTTGCTGCTCGTGTGTCTGACAGCCTACATATATGGAATGTTCCTCCAGGAGGTGCCCCATTAACAGAAAATGTTATCTCACTGTATGATTTTTTCGGGCGTCATATTTTTGAAGTCTTACCTCAATCTAGAACATCTTTAAGTCTATCGAGCATTCATTTTGTTACCCAAAGTTCTTTAATCAAAAAATACCCTCATGAGTATACCACCGGAATTGACCATCAGCGTTATCAAAAAGCAGTCGTGATTATTGATGAGCAAGGTTTTTTCCTAGGAGACTGGAGAAATTCCGATATTGAGGGGGTAAGACAAATTCAACAATCTTTAAATAATTGTCTCAGATGGTTTGAAAACCAACTACACTCTAATTTAATCACATTATTTGCTAAAGAAGACCTAACTCTTTCTGACCTTCCTCCCTTTTTAAGCTCCATTTTCGATTTAAAGATAAAAAGGTGTGAACCTGCAAAAGATTTTTCACCTGAACAATACCAACATATTAATGATTACTTAATTAAGGTTTTGGATATTCCTAAAGGTCTAGATGCCACCTTTAATGAATTTGCAAATGCAATGGAATTCATGTCATTGCCTGAATTCAAACGATTTAAAAGTATCATATTAGAATCACTACATGATGGTGGACTATTCGATCATTCGGGATCTATAATAGAAAATAGACCCCGAATATTTTACCGCCTTAAAGAGATCATACATAGTTTACATGACGCTATTCAAAAGATGCGCAACTATGTTGAAACAATTGAAGTTGCCCTTAAAATTAAGCAACGTGTTTTACAATTTCCTATGCAATACGTCACTCTCCAGGCAGATTTACAAGAAATTAAAGATAAAATGGGCGCTCACCAGCATTTAACTGTAATAACTCCCGATCAAAAAGGGAATCTATGGCCCGTTGGTGTCATTCATGCAAAAGATATTCAATCTAGCACTTTAGGGACCGTTTCCTTAAGAGATTTTTGTAATCGAGATGAAGTTAAAATTGCATCTTATCTTGAAGTTATCAGTGTTATTGATCATCACAGGAGCTCTCTTTATACACAGTCTGCACCTCAGGCTTTAATTGGTGACGCTCAATCCTGTAATGTTTTAATTGCTGAAAAAGCATTTCAGATTAATGACAAATATTCTCTAGATGGAATGTCTAAAGAAGATATTGAAAATCAAATTTTAGAATACGAAAGCAAAAAAGAAAACTCCTTAAAAAACATAAAAATCATGCAAAGGCTCTATCTAAAGAAAATCGCTCTAGATAGATTAAGTGATATCCATTTCATTCATCCAAATAGAGCGATAGCTGAATATGTTCAATTTCTCTATGCCATTTTAGAAGATACAGATCTCCTTTCAAAAGTATCCGATAGAGATGTTTTTTGTGTTACTAATCTTTTAAATAGGCTTAAGTCTTTAATCTTAAGAAAAGAAGTTGAAATTATTAATATAGATGATATCCCTCGCGATCAAAATTTTGCTAAAAAAGCCGCTAAAAAAATCTTGAAGAATAAGGACCTTTATTCTCTCTATGGAAAAATCTATGAAATTAAAGAAAAGCAGGTGGAAAAAGCGCTCTCTCTTTGTGCTCAAGGCAAAAAATCAGATTTCTTCTCGGATACAAAAGAGCAAAATGGATGCTGTAGAGTAGGTCAAACAAAAGTCTTTGCTAATAATATTAATAGCTTAAATGAAGTTAAAAACAAAATTCGAGGTCAATGGATAAAAAAAGCTCAAGAAATTTATAGAAATAATACTGAATTAGACCTTCACATTCACATGATAAGCACAATTACTGGTGCAAAAGAAGTTTATACTGATACCGTCGGTAAGTATTTCCATAATGACGAGTTCTGGATTTGGATACCTTCTGGCTCCACACAGGCTGCAGACCATCTAGCTAGCTTTTTAAATGCTTTTCGAGTTACCCCTGAGTTAATGGACAATGAACCGTTTGTGGAAATTTTAGAAAAAAACATTAAAGAGTATAAACAGCTCTTTGCACACCATTTTTTAAAAGCTCCAATAAAAATAAATGAAGATGTTGAAAAAGGGCTCCCAATGGCTGTTCTTAGTTTTAATGCTGGTACATTGAACTCAAGAAAAGCTTCGGTAACCCCTTACCTTCCGGTACTCTCAAAATAGTGCTAATTATTCAGAAGTTTTAGACTCTGAAGATTCAGAACCAGAATTAGGCTCATCATCTTCTTCTAAAATTTCCAAATTAACACGAATACCATTACGACTTGCTACCGACATCAATAGGGCACGAATTGAATTTATAGTCTTACCCTTCTTACCGATAATTTTTCCGATATCCGACTTTTCAACCTTAAGTTCTATGATTAGGGTATGTGTACCCCCAACTTCGTTGATCTCTACTTTATCTGGATTGTCAACCAAATTCTTTACTATGTATTCGACAAATTCTTTCATAGGTCGTCCTCAATTGAAATAACAGTTTACGATTTTTATTCGGCCTGCCCCATGCAACTATCGCAAAACATTTGGCATTGCCCTTTAGCCCAATGGTATTATACCTTCAAAAAATATGCTATATAATTTCCAATATAAATCGAAGGAATAACACAACCCATTATATATCAGTTGCTTTAATTTCTGTAACTCATATAATTTTTGTAAGTTTATCACTATACATAACGAAAAAAGAGCTTATTCTATGCAAAAAATTAAAATACAAGACTTTAAGATTGGTGAAAATGAACCCCTTACGATCATTTCCGGCCCCTGTGTCATCGAAAATGAGCATCTAATGCTTAAGCAAGCTCTTGCCTTAAAAGAAATTTTCTCAAAATATCGAGTAAATTTCATATTTAAAGCAAGCTATGACAAAGCAAATAGGTCATCTATAGACTCTTTTAGAGGACCAGGTCTTGAAAAGGGTTTAGAAATACTACAAAAAGTAAAAGAAGAGCTCTCTTTACCAATAACAACAGATATTCATTCTCCTTATGAAGCTAAAGCTTCAGCAGAGGTGTGCGATATTGTTCAAATTCCTGCTTTTTTGTGTAGACAAACAGATTTATTAGTCGCTGCTGGAGAAACAAAAAAGGTCGTGAACATTAAAAAGGGGCAATTTATGGCTCCTTGGGATATGGAAAATGTTGTGAAAAAAGTACAATCAACTGGGAATCAGAATATCATACTAACTGAGAGAGGTGTTTCATTTGGATATAACTACTTAATTGCAGATATGTGCTCTATACCGATCATGAAAAAGCTTGGATTTCCTGTTTGTTTTGATGCCTCTCACTCTGTTCAACTTCCCGGAGGTTTAAAAACATCCTCTGGAGGTAAAAGGGAATTTATTCCCACTTTAGCAAGAGCATCAATTGCATCAGGTGCAAACATTATTTTTATTGAAACACATTCGGATCCTAAAAATGCAAAAAGTGATTCCGCAACTGTATTTCCATTCGAAAAATTACCTAAGCTTATAGAAGATTTATTAGCTCTTTATGAACTAATGCAACAAATTAACAAATAATTTTTAATGTTTTTTTGGCGAACTTTTTGTATTTTATCTCTATTTCTCCTAATCACTACTATCTTTTTAGGTCGTATGTTTATAATCACAAAGAAAGATAAGGCTTCTTATTTAAACCTTATGCAACAGAGTCAGCCTTGGATCTACGGGAAAGAAGATGTTTCGGATAAAGAAAAAGCTCAACAACGCTATAACGTTAGAAAAGATATATGGATTACAAAAGATGAACATCAACTACATTATAATTTAAAAAGCAAAGATTCTGAGGTTTCACTTCAACAGAAAGATAAAGGCTTTATTGTAACAGAAAATATGATTGATGTTGTTTGCTATTTCCAAGACAAGCTTTATTTTTCTCTAGAAGATGGCCAAGAAATAAAAGAAAAAGATGGAAAATTCTTTCTTGGCACAAAAGAAATAGATGAAAAATTAGTCAAGCCCATGCAAAAAATCCATAGCTTTAGAGCCAAAAAAGCAACTTATTTTTACCATACACAAGAAGTTATTGCCTATGATGCTTTTATTAAAGTATATACCTCTAAATCACATTCTGATCCTTCAACAGTAACCCCTGAGCAAGTCCTAATGGAAGGTTTTGCAGACTCTTTAGAGTTTTCTTTTAAAGATTCTGCTCCTTCATTTAAAACTTATAATTTAAATGCTCAATTTTATCTTAAAGACAAAACATCATGAAACTAGGTTATTTTTTTATATCTCTTATTTTTTTACCGCTTTATTGCTATTCAGATAATCTCTCAACTTCCCAACAGGAAGAGCTCATGCAAGGGTATGGTAGAACAACTCTAACTTTTATCGATCTTGATACAAAAGAATCCCATACTCTACATACTAAAGGTCCTGTATATATTGATGATGTCAAGAATGTTGTCTCTATGCAAAAAGAAGATTCCGAAATAGGATCAGGAGAACAAGTAATCTTTAATGACCGAGTTGGACAAATAAAAGCTGACCATGTCATTTTAAATTTTGAGAAAATCAAAGGCAATATTACATCTAAGAAGCTAATTTTAACAGGAAATGTACAAATTCTTCAACATGCACCCCTAGACCCTAAAGATAAAAAAGAAGTTATGCAATATGCTTTAGCTGATAGTGTAGAGTTTCATCCGAAAACCCAGGAAATGGTTTTATCTGCTACTTGTAATAGACGCGTGCTCTTTTTCGATAAAGTTCAAGAATATCAAATGAGTGCTGAAGAAGTAATTCTCTATAGATCTCCTACTACAAAAAAAGAAGTTGTTCAAGGAAAAGGAAGAGTTCGGTTCTCTTTCGATGATAGTGAGATTATCCGTTTAAAAAAAATTTTTCAATTTGGAGACAAAGTAATAAAACATGAAGAATAATTTTTTTGCAGTAGAAAAGCTTGTTAAAAGTTATACCGGCCGACGTGTGGTAGACCAACTCTCTTTTTATGTCAAAGAAGGAGAAATCATTGGTCTTTTAGGTCCTAATGGAGCAGGAAAAACGACAGCCTTCTATATGACAATAGGCCTAATCGCTCCAGATGAAGGCTCGGTCTATTTTAAAGGAGAGGACGTCACGAAACTCCCTATGTTCCACCGAGCTAGAATGGGTATGGGATATTTAGCACAAGAGCCCTCTATTTTCAGAAATCTTACAGTAGAAGAAAATATTCTTTGTATCTTAGAAACTCTACCTCTCTCAAAATCAAAAAGAAAACAAAAACTCGAAGAACTCTTACAAGAATTAAGACTTGAAGAACTCGCTAAGAAAAAGGCGACAAGCTTATCGGGGGGAGAAAGAAGAAGACTTGAAATCACAAGAGCATTAGTGACAAACCCATCATTTCTTTTATTAGACGAACCTTTTGCAAATATAGATCCTATTACAATTCACGATGTAAAAGGTATGATTCAGCTTTTAGCTAAAAAAAATATTAGCGTATTAATCACAGACCATAACGCTAGAGAAATTTTTTCTGTTGTAGATAGAAGCTATCTTGTCCAAGCAGGTAGAGTCGTCTTAGAAGGTACCGTTGATGAGCTTATAAATAACCCTATAGCTATAGACACCTATCTCGGTAAAGATTTTACTTTATAATTAAAAAATATTTTAATTAATCTATATTTAAACAAATAATTTATTGTGATATAATATTTATTATCAAACAGGAAGTATTTGTATATTATGACATCTGTATATAATAAAACTTATTCGTCCTTATATTTAGAAGCAGAAAATGCTATCTTAAAGGCAAACTTATTTCTTTCTTCTGTTGATAAGTCAGAAACTTATGAGAATATTAAAAAAATTAGTTTACGAATTAAGAGTTTACAAAGATCTCTATACCGAGAAGATACAAGTAAAATAAAAAAAAGAATTTATAAATTAATAAACTCCACAAAAAAGGCAGAAAGACATTTTAAAAAAGTTTCTTTAACCGAGATTCTAAAAGCCCCAATAAAGCTTACTCAACAAAATAAAAGTGTAGAACCAGAGTCAAGAATTGACTATTCACTTCTTCCAAAAGTCATTGGAGCTGCGGTTTTAACTGGAATCTTGGCATTCGGCGGTTATGAGCTATATAAACAATATTTTGATTGATCTCCCCCACTTCCTAATCCAAGAAGAAATCCCCATCTCCGATTTCAAAATCCCCCCGAAAAGCTTCCTTCTTCTACTCATTGCTATGACATAGACACAAGAAAACTAATAGAATTCTCCCCATATAAGGGCAGTACTTACAGTTCTTATGGCGATTTTTATTCAACATTAATAGATAGAAAGCTACATTCTGTTGACTTGCTCAAACAATCAGAACTTTATTCTGACAAAAGTAAATATTATAAATGTATTGCATCTAAAGTAGACCAAGCAACGCACTATTCTAGGCCTTCTCAGAGCCATAACACTCAAAAAACCTTCGCAAACTCTCCTCTTCCCAATAGTCATGAAAAAACAACCAAAAAACCAGAAGAACTTAGCTCCACCCACAAAAAAGCCCACCACCTCCGATCCCACCACCACCCCGAAGAGCTTCCTTCTTCTACTCATTGCTATGACATAGGCACAAAAAAACTAATAGAATTCTCCCCATATAAGGGCAATACTTACAAGTTTCGCGGCAATTTTCATTCAACATTAATAGATAGAAAGCTACATTCTGTTGACTTGCTCAAACAATCAGAACTTTATTCTGACAAAAGTAAATATTATAAATGTATTGCATCTAGAGTAGAACAAGCGACACACACACCTGAAGCTTTTCGGAATCATGGCACTCAAAAAGCCTCCAATAGCGAAGATCCCTTTTCCGTATATCAACCGCCAGAAGAATACGAGTTTATGAAACAATTTTCTTTTACAAACACTAAACCTCCCTCGCTCCAAACCACATTTGATATTGTAACTAGTTATACAAATGGCAACCCAAAACGAATGGCAATGACGGACGTTGTTGTTAAAAACCATCAAGAATATGCTGATGCACATGGATACCAGTACACAGAACACAAAAATAATGGATCATTAAAATGTTATACTCCCGGTTATGGTACTTTGGAAGAATGTCAGCCGCATTGGTCAAAAGTAAAAATTATACTTGATTGGTTACAAACCCCTGCTAAAACTGATTCAGAAGAATGGATACTCTGGCTTGATGACGATATGTTAGTAACAAATCAAAAGTGGCCACTAGAAAAAATCACCGAAAAATTAAGAGGAAGAAAAGATACAAGTATTATCATTACTAAAGATGCTCTTCTTTGGCACTATTCTAGCTCACAAACATCTGTAAATACTGGTTTAATGCTCGTTAAAAAGGATAAAAATAGCTTAGCTTTTTTTAAGGAACTGTGGAAGAGGAGAAATAAAACTATACATCCAGGTACAGATACTACTTTTGGCACATGTAAAAACCAATCATGTCTTCATGAACAAGCCCAATTTGCTGATATGCTCAGAAACTATCCCGATCTGGTCGATACGGTTGTTTCAGTAACTGAACAAAGACCACATATTTATGATAGTTCATATGGTGGCCGCCTCGCTCTAAATACTTTTTCAAGAGAGAGTTGTGTAATTGATTTAGATAGAGGTTCTCAAAGACTTGATTACGCTCATGACCCTGAAAATAGTAAATGGAGGTACGGAGACTTTGCAGCTCAATGCACTGGAATTCCCTATAAGGGAACATTATGCGGTGATAGCAAAATTCGGAATTTTAGGCTTGAATGCGTAAAAAAATTAGCCCACCAGGCTATCAAAAAACAGCCCCACTTACATAAGCAGGGCTATTTAAACTAGCGAGTTCTTGGACAAATTTCGTTTTCTTTAAAGAAAAAAGCTATTTCAATTTTTGCATTTTCCTTTGAGTCCGAGCCATGTACTGCGTTTTCTTCAATGCTGGAGGCAAATTCTTTTCTAACTGTCCCTTTTTTTGCTTCTTCAGGGTTTGTCGCTCCCATAATTTCACGGTTCTTTTCTACAGAATTTTCACCTTCAAGAATTTGAATGATTACAGGTCCTGAAGTCATAAAAGAAACAAGCTCTTGATAGAAGGGTCGCTCTTTATGTACAGCATAAAACTCTTCCGCTTGCTCTTTAGAGAGGTGAAGCATTTTCATTGCTACGATACTTAGCCCTTCTTGTTCAAATTTATCTAGAATGGCTCCAATTTCATTGTTTCCTACAGAATCGGGTTTAATAATCGAAAGGGTTTGTTCCTTTGGCATGTAATCTCCTTCACTATTTTTTGCATCTAACATAATAAAACTCATAGATATTGCCAATAATGCAAGTATCTTTCGAATTATTTTTTTCATAAAAAAACCTTTGAAAATAAATAATGAGGAAATTGTAATAAAGACTGAGGATAAAATAAATAAAAAACCAACTTATTTAGTTAGTCGTACTTTTAGATTATTCAATTCCTCTTGAATTCCTGCAGGAAGCCTATCAGAAAAAATTTGATAATATTCTCTTATCTCTTCAACTTCATCTAACCAAGCTTTTTTATCTATAGTAAAAAGTTTTTCTAGATTTTTTTTAGGAAGGTCTAATCCTGAAAGATCTATATTATCATTTTTTGGGATTAGACCAATTGGAGTTTCTTCGAAATTCTCCTCATTATTACACCTTTCAAACATCCACTTCAAAACACGGGAGTTTTCTCCATAGCCTGGCCACAAAAATTCACCCTTTTCGTCTTTTTGGAACCAATTTACATAAAAGATCTTAGGCAATTTATCTTCAGAAGTCTTCTTTCCCATTTCAAGCCAGTGACTAAAATAATCTGCCATATGATAACCACAAAAAGGGAGCATTGCAAAGGGATCGTGCCTTAACTTTCCAACAGCCCCTATAGCAGCGGCTGTTGTTTCAGAAGAAACAATAGTTCCTAAAAACGTACCGTGCTTCCAGTTAAAAGACTGTGTAACTAAAGGAACAACAGAAGATCTTCTGCCTCCAAAAATAATACCGGAAATAGGAACTCCTTCAGGATCTTCCCATTTTGGATCAATAACAGGACATTGTACTGCAGGAGCTGCAAAACGTGCATTTGGATGAGCTGCAGGCACTTTCGAGGTTGAAACCCATTCATTTCCGTGCCAATCTATTAAATGTTTTGGAGGTTCTTTAGTCATTCCTTCCCACCACACATCACCACTAGGGGTTAAAGCAACATTTGTAAACAAGGTGTCTTTTGAAATCGACTTCATCGCATTTGGATTTGAATTAAAGGAGGTTCCTGGAGCCACCCCAAAAAAACCCGCTTCAGCATTTATTGCATAGAGCCTTCCATCATTGCCAAACTTCATCCATGCGATGTCATCGCCCACACATTCTACCTTCCAACCTGCAAGTGTCACATTCATCATAGCTAAATTGGTTTTTCCACAGGCAGAAGGAAAAGCTGCAGCAAAATATTTCTTTTCCCCTGTTGGAGCTGTCAATCCTAAAATCAACATATGTTCCGCCATCCAACCTTCATCGCGTGCCATAGATGAAGCAATTCTAAGAGCAAAACATTTTTTCCCTAGTAGAGCGTTTCCTCCATAACCACTTCCATATGACCAAATAGATCTTTCTTCTGGAAAATGTACGATGTATTTATTTTTGGCATCACAAGGCCATGGAACATCTTTTTGCCCAGGCTCTAGTGGATAACCTACAGAATGTAGCCCAGGAATAAAATCACCATTACCCAAAGCTTTTAAAACTGCATCACCTACTCGTGTCATTTTGTGCATATGTAATACAACATATTCAGAATCTGTAAGTTCAAACCCAATATGGGCTATATCTGATCCAACAGGACCCATGCTATAGGGAATGATATACATAGTTCTGCCATGCATACTTCCTTTAAAGAGCTTCTTAAGTTTTTTTTTCATTTCTTCTGGATCACACCAATTATTTGTAGGACCCGCATCAGATTTGTGTTTACTACAGATAAAGGTAGAATTCTCGACTCTAGCAACATCTCCAGGATCCGATCTTGCTAAAAAGCTATTTGCCCTTTTCTCTTGGTTGAGTTTGATGAAGATTTTTTTGTCCACAAGCTGCTTGGCTAAAAGACTAAACTCTTCTTTTGATCCATTACATAGATAGACATCTTTAGGTTCGCAAAGCTCAACCTGTTCTTCTATCCAGTTTAAAGCTTTTTGACTTAAGTTAAACGTCTGTAACTTAGCACGAATGCTCATTTTTAAATTAAGGCTTTTTTTGGCTTAAATTTATCCAAATACTCTAAAGCCTTCCCTGTGCCGAGGCATACCACTAGTAATGGATTTGGCGCAACAATAACCGGCAATCCTGTCTCTTTTATAAAAGCCTTATCAAATCCCTTAATAAGGGCACCGCCTCCAGCTAAGACCATACCTCTCTCTACTAGATCAGCTGCGAGTTCTGGAGGACACTTTTCTAAAGTAAGCTTAACAGCCTCAATAATTTGCTGAAGAGGTTCAGCTAAACACTCGCGAATTTCAACTGAATTAATTCTTTTTGTAACTGGAAGTCCCGCAACTTGATCACGACCTCTAACTTCCATCTCAAGTTCATTATCACCCAAGGGATAAGCGGACCCAATTGTTATTTTTATTTCTTCTGCAGTTCTAGGACCAATCATTAAGTTGTAAGTTCTTCTCATATAATTGATGATGCACTCATCAAATTCATCACCAGCTATTCTTAACGAACGAGACTCTACAATTCCCCCTAAAGAAATAATCGCAATTTCTGTTGTCCCCCCCCCTATATCAATAATCATATTCGCGGATGGTTCATGAACGGGTAAATCCACACCAATAGCTGCAGCCATTGGCTCTTCAATAAGTATGACTTCTTGAGCACCCGCATGTAAAGCTGAGTCTTCTACAGCTCTTTTTTCTACTCCAGTTATTCCTGAAGGAACTGCAATTAAAATCTTAGGCCGGAATAAACTCCTAGAAGGTGTTACTTTTTTTATAAGAGCTTTTAACATGCCTTCAGCAATCTCAAAATCTGCAATAACACCATCCTTCATAGGTCTTATAGCGTGTATCTTTTGTGGAGTCTTACCCAGCATGGCCTTAGCTTTATGACCCACTGCGAGAACTTCATTTGTTTTTGAATCAACGGCAACAACAGAGGGCTCTGTTAGAACAATCCCTTTTCCCTTCACATAGACTAAGGTGTTAGCGGTACCTAAATCAATTCCAATATCACTTGAAAAAAACCCAGCTAATTTGTTGAAACGACCTAATGACATCGTTTTCATAGAATTCATTAAAGGGCTCAGGTACTGATTTTTCATTTTCAATAATCTATTCAAATTTTTATGCATTTTTCTCATCTGTTTTATTTTCAAGGTCACTATACAAAGTCTTAGAAAATATTGCTAGGCTTGTAACAGATCTAAGACTTCTTCCCAAGTAAGTTTAGTCATTACTTCCTCATCAGAACTAATTAGTTTTTTTACTAACCCTTTCTTACGCTCTTGCATCGCTAAAATCTTTTCTTCTATTGTGCCGAGGGTAATAAGTTTATAAGAACTAACAGCTTTTGTTTGCCCGATACGATGTACTCTATCTGTAGCTTGATTTTCCACAGCAGGATTCCACCACATATCATAGTGAATCACTGTATCAGCCCCAACTAAGTTAAGCCCTGTTCCTCCAGCTTTTAATGACACTAAAAAGACAGAAATACTCGGATCTGAATTAAATTTCTTTACTATTTCTAGTCTGTTTTTACTCGACCCATCTAGGTATGAAAAATTAACTCCTTTTAAAGCCAGATCTTTACGCATTATTCCAAGCATTTTTGTATATTGGCTGAAGATAACAACTTTATGTTGTCCTTCTATAAGTGTAGATAAAAGCTCTAGTAGCATTTCATATTTAGCGGAATCCGCATGTTCAGCTTGTTCTTTCGCAAAAATGGCAGGGTGACAGCAAATTTGCTTTAATCTGGTAAGAGTTGCTAAAACATGTATTTGTATTCTTTCAAATCCTTCCTTTTTCACAAGGCTTGAGAGTTCTTCTCGAGCTGATTTTGCATAAGACTTATATAATTGTTGTTGTACCGGCGTTAATTGACAATGGTAGATCAGCTCTGAAACATCTGGCAGGTCTTTTAAGACATCCGCTTTCATTCTTCTTAAAATAAAAGGAGACACTTTCTTTTTTAGTTTCTCTAAATTCCCTTTCTGGCAATGTCCTGAATCTCTTATATACTTTTCAACAAATCGTTCATAAGTACTTAAAAGTCCCGGCATTAAAAAATCAAATAGGCTCCAAAGTTCAGCTAATGTGTTTTCAACAGGGGTTCCTGTTAATATTAGCTTATATGTTGCACTTAACTGTTTTACAGATTGAGCATTTCTCGTGCTCCTATTTTTAATATGCTGTGCTTCATCAAGGATCACATAGGCAAAACGAAAATCTTTATAATCATCTACATCTTTTTGCAGCAAACTATATGAAGTAACAATTAAATCATACTGATCAATCTGCGTAATTATTTTTTTTCTCTGTTGAGGAACACCGTCTATTACTAAAACTTTTAGCTTTGGGTTAAAACGATGACACTCTTCTTTCCAATTATATAAAAGAGAAGTGGGACAAACGACTAAACTTACAGACTTGGGTTTATTCATTTTTAACTGCGTAATAGTAACTATTGCCTGCAAAGTCTTTCCAAGACCCATATCATCTGCTAAAATGCCATTCAGATGCATAGATCTCAATCTTTCTAACCACTCACACCCCTCTGTTTGATAATTTCTCAAATTTGCTTTTATCTCTTTTGGAATAGCTGAGGCTTGAAAAGACTTAAGTCCTAGCATTTGGTCTTGAACTTCTTTTAACTCTTTTGTCATGGAAAACTTTACTGGAAGGCCCTCAAACTGAGCGTCTGAAACACTAGCTAAACTCCATATAGGGCGCACTTCTTTATGATTATCAATCTTAGTTAAACCTATTTCATCAAAGATTTGGATAACAGGTGTTACTCTATCTAAATCTAAAACCAAGATTTTATGCTGCTTGGAAGTTGCTGCTTTTGAACCGCTTTTCTTTCTTTTAGTTTTGACACCCTCTAATTCAATGAAAGTCTTTTTAGAAGAGCAACATTCCCAGAGAAGATCTAATTGCACTCCCTTAAGATATCCATTAATAATTAATTCTACATTATAGGAATCTACTCTATCTGTTTCAGAAAATTTTAATTCGAATGTTGTATCATCATAAATAAACTGATCTAAAAGATTTTGCGGACAGTCAAAATCAACTCTATGTTGATTTCTCGGTATAACTTCCGTCATAAACTCAACAACGACTTTGTCTGATTTTGCAACAAAGACTCCCACTTCTTCATTGTAAATAAACCCTTGAAAAAGGTCTTCTAGAACTTCTTGTTCCTTAACTAAATCTCTAGCTAGAATACCTTCATCACTTACAAACTGCTTTACATGGTCAAAAGTAAGTTGGTTTTTAGCAACGGGAACTTCAATATCCCCATATATAAAATAAACAGTAGCATCCATTTCTCCATCAAGATACGATATTTCGCATTTAGCCTTTAGCTTCTCTACATTTGGCAAAGTAACAAACTTATCAATCACTTCCTGGTTTGAAATTGAAGCAAAACGTTGTAACTCTGGAAGTGCGTTTTCTACAAAAGCACCAAAAAGCGGTTCGGGAATAACCATATTTTCTATACGAGGAATATGTCTTAGGTGGACCCTTTTTACATGTGATGGAAAAGGATAATACACATTTTTAAAGATTAGCCCGGGATAAGCACACTCAAAAAGAATAGCTTTCTCTGGCCTTATCTGTTCATTACCCACAACAATTCTTGGCTGTAAAAAAAGTTTTGGAGCTGGGGATATCAGATACTCCATCATAAAGTCAAATGTTGCCCTTGAGTTAGAAAAAGCCAAAGGAGATTCTATATTCCCTTGATATAAACAAGGCAGTTCTAGTTTATCATCGCTAATAATTCCTTTTTTTTGCTGCTCTACAGCAATATGATAAGCCCTATTTAGAAGATCTCCAAAAGCAGCTCTTTCTATTTGAACAATCCTTTGGTTGCGATCCTCTGGAGGGAGTAAATAGCTTATATGATACGTGAGCGTCCTTAAAAGAGAAAAGCTCTCTTGGTTAAATGAGGAAGGCCCAAAAAAATATCGCTTTCCCGAAATGTAAACTGGCTCCATAAACCTAATAGCATTTAAAAATGCTCGAACATGGGGTATATGCAAAGGTTTTGATCTAAAAGGAAGCCTTAAAGCTATCTGAATTTCTGGGTTTTTAAAGGAGTTTTCTGGTTGCCCTTTTACCACAGGAAAGTTAAAAACAATTGCAAGATCTGCTTTATCTGTTAAATGAATCTCTTCTTTCGGTAAAAAGAAAGGAGAAATGCCTAAAATATTAGATGCGCCATCATATTCACTTAAGAGCTCTTTTCTAGATTTTTCTTCTCTTTTTAGAAGTTCTTTACTCTTAGCTTGTTCTAATGTCTCTTTTAACTTACTTACTGCTGCTTCATCTTCTTCATCATAATCCTCCATCTCATTCTCTTTAGAAAAGGAAACTAAGACTGCATCTAAATTATCTTCAAGATGATACAGTAGAGCTGCTAAATGCTGACAATCATAATTGTATGGACAATCACAATTAGAATCTATAGAGGTAGATTCTAAACGATCGATTTCAATTTCACTTTCGTAAGTATTTTCATACTGTCCTTTTACCCGACCTTTTAAACGAATTGTATCGGCGTCAAGTTCTAAAATTCTTGCTGTCACTACCATCTTTTCATCAAATAATCCCTTACCTTCTTTCAATATATTTGAAGAAAACTCTTGTCTTAGTCTACGAAAGTTTAACATTGCTTACTCTATTACCTTTTCTTTATGTCTTCTTTGTAAAAAAACAACTATAATACTAGTAAAAAACTGGTTTTTAGTTTGTACATTTTTCAATGATCAACCGCAAGGAAATTTTCAAAAAAAAGCTTTAAATAAAACTCTTTAACGTTATTACCAAGCTATTCCCTTTTAAAATAAAAACAATAAAAAAGACTAGATAAATATTTTCTTATTACTTATTTTGAAAACTTATGAAAAAATATATTTTTAATATTCCCCCGCCGCCAGTTCTGATTCAAAGTTCCCTCCATTCTTTGGGCTAGAACTGGCACTTTGTTTGTTACGTAGTGTTACTAAGCTTTTAGTTCTTGTTCTAAATTCTCCTCTTAAGTTATAAAATTATCGTTTATTTTCATGAGGCACTTACAATGTGCGGGTGTAGCTCAGTGGTAGAGCATCACGTTGCCAACGTGAGGGTCGTGAGTTCGAACCTCATCACCCGCTAACTTATTATATTGCGATAAAACTCGGAGGAGATCTTGAGCAAAGACAAAAAAGAGCACTTTGAAAATGACAACTTATCTATTGATTTAACACGTAGTGAAAATTGTTTTGTTAAATTAGATGTTAAAATGACTTCAGAGTCAACTAAAGAAGCCTTCAAAATTGCAATAAAAAAAATAGGAAAGACTGTAACCCTTCCTGGTTTTAGAAAAGGGAAAGTACCTGAATCATTAATTAGAAAACACTTTCACAAGCATCTTGAAGATGAAGTTAAAAATGACTTGATAAATTCTTCACTTCAACAAGCCACAAAATTAGCAAATGCACGCCCTCTCTCTTATCAAAACATTAAGCATGATATTATTTCTTTTTCTGAACCTGAAGGAGCCTCCTTTAGTTTTTTATTCGATGCTGAACCAGTAGTCGAAAAAGTTGATTTAGAAAGCATTCAGTTAACAAAAGTAGAGCAAAAAGAAATTACTAGCGAAGACGTAGATAATTTTATAGAAACGGTACAAACATATCATGCCAAATGGAACGAAATAACAGACAGAGCCGTAGAACTCAACGACTATGTTGAGTTAGATATAGAATCTCTTGAAGATGGCAAAGTATTAGCTAAAGATCAACGTTTTAAAGTTGCTCCAAAAAAAATGGGACAATGGCTAATAGATCTCGTATGTGGTTTGAAAAAGGAGGAGTCGAAAGAAGCTACCAGCAAACCAGATGATACTCTATCAGAAAGAGCAAAGAAAAAATTTCAACCTACTAAATGTAAAGTCACCATTAAAGGCATCTTCTCTCCAGAGCTCCCCGAACTTGATGATGAATTTGCAAAAAAAGTAGGAACCTCTTCCATAGCTCAACTTAAAACGACTGCTATGCTTCAGCTGAAAAAAGAAGAGGAATCAATTGTAAAGCAATCATTAAAAGAAGAAATTGATGAATTCCTCACTCAGTTACCCGATTTTGAATTACCTCCAAGCCTATTAGATGTTGAAATAAAAAATCGCATTAAGCGAAGAAAAGAGGAGCTTAAAAAGGATAAAGTTTCAGAGAAAGATATTCAAAAACAAGAAAGCGAAATAAAAGAAGAAGCTGAAAAAAAAGCTAAGGAAGCATTAAAATTACACTTTATTACCCAAAATATTGCTGTTGACAATGCCATTCGAGTTACAGAAGACGAAGTAAGGCAGTCCATGGCAAACACCCTTTCACAAATGGGGTTATTACAGCACCACGCTAAACTCCCCGACTCAGTCTTACACGAACTACGCACCACTAGCATGATCAATCTTTTAAAAGATAAAGTAAAAGAATTCATAATAAAGAAAGCGACTATAAAGTAACGCCTACCGATAGTAATTAAAAATAGGCTTGCCTCTGTCCTCCTTATCTGTGTGGAATTTAATATTTGATCAAGCCAAATCATCATTAAAAACCTTTTTTGTTTATGGCTAAAATTCAATTATCCCTTTTATTTTTAAAATATGCATACTTCCTACCTAAAATTACTTGTCCCCTAAAAGGAATCTTAGTAAAGTGATTTCGTATTCAACAGCAACCTCCATTTGAGAGATTTAGAAAGCCATAGCGAAAAAAAAGAAAATATCTATTATGCATAAAAAAGGGTAAGCACATGGGATTAACTCCGTACGTTATTGAAGATACTGGACGTGGCGAACGTTCTATGGACATTTATTCGCGTCTTTTAAAGGATCGAATCATTTTCATTGGAACCGGCATCGATGATCATGTAGCTAATGTTGTTGTTGCACAGCTTCTTTTCTTAAAGATGGAAGATCCTAAAAAAGATATAAGTATCTATATCAATTCGCCCGGGGGCTATTTAACTTCAGGATTAGCAATCTATGATACAATGCAATTTCTAGGTTGTGAGATTAACACTTATTGTATCGGGCAAGCATCATCCTTAGCTTCAGTATTACTTGCGGCTGGGACAAAAGGAAAGCGGCATGCTCTTCCCAACAGTAGAGTTATGATTCATCAACCTGAAGGTGGTGTAATAGGAACTTCAGTAGATATTCATTTACAAACAAATGAAATCTTAAAAATGAAGAAGAAACTAGCTGAAATTATGGCACATTCAACAGGCCAAACATTAGAAAAAATCTTAAAAGATTGGGATAGAGATTTCTATATGAGCGCCGAGCAGGCCTTAGAATATGGTGTAGTTGATGTAGTAGTAAAAAGAGAAGAAACTAAAAACGATTAGGTAACATGGGTAGAAAATCATTTTCATCTAAAGAATCAACAAATTGCTCCTTTTGTGGAAGAACAGAAGAGGTTGTAGAAAAACTCATTTCAGGTCCAAATGTGTATATTTGTGACAAATGTGTTCGTTTATGTATGGGTATCGTTGAAAAAAAAACAACTGCGCCTGAAATCAAAGTTTTAAAACCCAAAGAAATTAAAACGCGTTTAGATGAATATGTTATAGGACAAGATGATGCAAAAAAAACAATAGCTGTTGCTGTTTATAATCACTATAAGCGAATTCAAGCGATGTCTCAAGGATCTGAAATCGAATATGACAAATCAAATGTACTCCTCTTAGGTCCTACCGGATCTGGTAAAACTCTCTTAGCTAAAACACTTGCTAAAATCTTAGAAGTACCTTTTACCATAGCGGATGCTACAACTCTAACAGAAGCTGGTTATGTTGGAGAAGATGTTGAAAATATTATCTTAAGACTTTTGCAAGCAGCAGACTATGATGTGAGTAGGGCAGAACAAGGTATTATTTACATTGATGAAATTGATAAAATTGGCAGGACGACTTCTAATGTATCAATTACTAGAGATGTCTCTGGTGAGGGTGTCCAGCAAGCATTGCTAAAGATTGTAGAGGGAACCATTGCCAATGTTCCTCCTAAGGGTGGAAGAAAACACCCGAATCAAGAGTACATCAAAGTGAACACTCAAAATATTCTCTTTATTGTAGGTGGAGCTTTTGTCAGTCTAGATAATGTTATAGCAAAAAGACTTGGAAAAGGAACAATTGGTTTTGAGGCTGCAAAAATGCATGAGAAAAATGATGATTTCGAGAAAAAATATCTTCTCTCAAAAGCAGAACCTCAAGATCTTGTCCACTTTGGCATGATTCCCGAATTCATTGGAAGATTTAATTGCCTAGTGAATTGCAACGAACTAGAGGAAAATGATTTAGTGAAAATCCTCACTGAACCTAAAAACGCTTTAATAAAACAGTACGTTCATATTTTCTCTATAGAAGGTGTAAAGCTACAGTTCACAGATCAAGCACTTGTAGCCATCGCTAAAAAGGCAATTACAGCTGAAACTGGAGCTAGAGCCCTTCGTATGATATTAGAAAGCATATTAAGAGATCTTATGTATGAAACACCTACAGACTCTACTATTTCAGAAATCATTGTAGAAGAAGAGGCTGTTGAAAAAGGAACACCTCCTATAATTAAGCACTCCAATGAAAAGATCGCATAATTTAACGCTCTTTTTCTAAGAACAAACTTAGACTCCCTCAAAGAGGATCTTAAGAATTAGAAATAAGCCCTCAAAAAAAATATTGAAGCGAAAACGGGCTTTTATTTCGATGCTTATTATGGTACCTCTAGCCGGCGCTGCTACAGACATCTATATCCCCTCCATGCCAGCAATGGAACACTTTTTTCACGCTTCACGTTTCTCGATCCAATTTACACTCCTGATTTTCATGGCCTTTTATGGAATCGGGCAGATTATCGCAGGCCCCTTGACGGACACTTTCGGTCGCCGGACTCCGATACTGCTAAGCACCTTTGTCTTCGTACTAGCCTCCGTAAGCATTGCCCTTGCCCCTCCTTTATGGCTGGTAATCACTCTTAGAGGGGTACAAGGAATTTTCGCATCTTGTGCCGCTGTAGGCGCGCGGGCCATTGTAGCGGACTGTTACGAAGGCGCGGAGCGCTCTAAGGCTGCCAACTGGATGACCATTGCGTGGGCGACAGGACCGATACTTTCTCCTGGGGTAGGTGGCTACCTCCAGACATGGTTTGGTTGGACAGCATCCTTCTGGGTATTAGCAGGTTGGGGAACGATCGTCGTACTTATAGCGCTGTTTCTCCTTCCCGAGACACGCACGCCCCGACCTGCAAAAGACTTCTTTCCCGCGTTTGCGATATACGGCAAGATGGCTGTAGATCGCGTCTACCTTCCCACAGCCTTGGGCATGGCCTGCCTGATCTCAGTGATGTACGGCTTCGAAGTGCTAGCTCCCTTTTACATACAAACGGACCTTGGATGGGATCCCATTTTCTACGGTAATCTCCAGCTACTCCTGGGCTGCTTGTGGTTAACGGGTAACCTCTTCAACCGCATTATTTGTCCACATATCAAGGTGATCCGAATCATTACAACTGCAGCTGGAATTTCCCTATTTATCAGTTTACTCATGATTGTGTTGGACCTCTTGGGTATCTTCAGCGTAATAGCACTAGCTGTCCCAGCAGGGATTATTTACTTTCTTCACGCAATGATCTGGCCCAACGGATATTCCAAGTGCCTTGGTAGATTTCAAGATGCAGGCGGAAGCGCCAACGCACTGGTTAGCGGACTGTTCGTCATTGTCAGCGCGATTTTCAGCGCTGCTGCCTCGCTCTTACATTCAAAAACAGCCTGGCCGATGTGGGTGTTGTATGCTTCCGTGACAACAGTAACACTCGTTTGCTTCTGGGGCCTGCTTCGTCAAGACTTTGACTATAAGGTTCGTTAAACATCCCGTGATGGGAAAGTAATGCTTCTCTATTATTAACTTCAACGAAAACATCGCATAATCAATTTTATACTCTATTTTCTTAATTCTCATAACCTTCTTATATAAAAAAAGTTATCCTATAAGAATCTTTAATTTAAAAAAATTTATTGACTTTTAATTCAAAAGACTATATAATAAAATGATCCAATAACCACTCAAAGGAGAGAAGCTATGGCTGCTTCCATTGAGAGGCAGGTTATGCAGACAAAAGAGACCGGCTACACATCTAAAAGAGATGTGAAAGAAGCCCTATTTAAGGGTAAGGCCTTTAAACTTCCCGATGACGTTCGTTCTGGTCAAAAACACTACCAAGCAATTATAGATTACATAAAAACTGGGAAACTACCAGATTCTACAGAAAAGGGTCTTTCAAGAGATCTTGTAAATTTTCAATCGGCTGCAAATGAACTTTGGAAACTTGATGAAAAACTGTTTTCTGAAGACATCGTTGATGAATTCTCTGAAAAAGCGACTTTGAAAGCAAAAGAGATGCGAAAAGAAGAGGTTACTGCCCTAAAGTTATCTAGATACCCTCATTTAGCAACAACTCATAAAAAGAAAACTTTATTTTTTCCTAGAGATCTTAAATACACCCAAAAACACTATCAAGCCGCCATTGAATATATGGACCAAGGTACTCTATCAGATGTAAAACCTCTATCTATGGTAAGTGGTTTTATAAAACCATTTTTATTTGCTGTAGATTGGCTTCATAGTCAAATTAGTTCTCTTTTTCCTAAAGAGAAAGTTGAAACAAAAAAAACTTTTAGAAATCTTTCTGATACAGTATTAGAATCATCAGGTTTAGATATCTATAAAACAAAATAATAAATTAATTATAAGGAGAATAAAATGCCATTTAAAGTAGATACTAGTATAACTGGAGAGTTAGTGTCTCAAAAAGTTCAAACTCAATCAGAGAGTTCAGTTATATTTCGTGGAAGAAGAATTAAGGTACCTGCAAATATACCTTCCCTAGGAAAAAAGCACTTATTAGCTCTTATCAATTTTACTAAGGGAGAAGTGCCTCTGTTAGACCCTTCGAGATTTAGAATTGAGACCCTCGGCTATGATGCAGCTGTTAATTTTATGGAAGAAGAACATGAGGGATTAATAAACGAAAAGGTACTCGACGCATTTCAATCTGCGATACAAGGTCAAAAAGACAAATTAACTACAAAACTAAAAAAAGACCTAAAAGCAAAACGAAAAACAAAATCTACACCTGTAAGGACCCCAAATGAAGCAAAACCTACACCTGTAAGGACCCGAGGTATAGGTCTCCCAGACAAAGATCTGTATAATGTCTACGAGAAACGTCCTCGTACAGCTAATCCAAATGAAGTCCGTATAGCTGAACCTGAACCTACAAAAGTTCAAACTCAATCAGAGAATTCAGTTGTATTTCGTGGAAAAAGAATTGAGGTACCTGCAGATATACCTTCCCTAGGAAAAAATCACTTATTAGCCCTTATCAATTATATTACCACTGGAGAAGTACCTTTGTTAGACCCTTCGAGATTTAGAGATGATGCCCTCGGCTATGATGCAGCTGTTAATTTTATGGACGAAGGAGAACGTGAGGGATTAATTGACGAAAATACACTCGACGCATTTCAATCTGCGATACAAGAGCAAAAAGACAGATTAACTACAAAACTAAAAAAAGGACGAAAAGCAAAACGAGAAGCAAAACCTACACCTGTAAAGACCCGAGGTATAGGTCTCCCAGAGAAAAATCTGTATGATGTCTACGAGAAACGTCCTCGTACAGCTAATCCAAATGAAGCAAAACCGACACCTGTAAGGACTCGAGGTATAGGTCTCCCAGAGAAAGATCTGTATGATGTCTACGAGAAACCTCCTCATACAGCTAATCCAAATGAAGTCCGTATAGCTGAACCTGAACCTACAAAAAAAGAAAATCCTGGTGATTGCAGCCTTATGTAATATCTTACAACGACTCTCAGCTTTTAACTTCCCCAAAAGCTGAGAGTTAGTTGTAAGATTTAAAAAACTCTAATATAGATTAGATAACTTTGTGTTAAGGCACGAACTCATTCATTGTAAAAGAAGGAACTACTTAGAAAAGGACCCCTTATTAGTATAAGGGCAATCAGACTTAGGAATAAATTTTTGTTTTTAAGTCTTCTTCTTTAAGATCAAATAAATCTATATTTGATTTATTATCAGAAAACAACAGTGTAATTTTTTGATTATTTGATAGAGCTAATAGATTATGATCCTTTAAATAGGCTTCAACATCTATAGTAAGCTTATCATAAGGCTCGATTAATAAAACATGCGGTTCCAATAGGCCATTAAAGACACCTTTAATAAGAGAAAAATGAGTGCATCCTAGGATAACCCCCCTACATTTATTTAAAGGTTCTAGCTCTAGATTCTCTTGAAGATCTTTTTCTGAAATATTTTTATCCTTTTCGATAATAGAAGGTAAATTTGGACATACATAAGAATACAGATTTATAGAAGGAGCAACAGTTTTGATCATTCGATCATAAATCTTTGAAGATATTGTATTTTTTGTCCCTAAAAGCGCAATATTTCCTGTATCAAATTTAGAAACAAGAGCATCTACAGTGGGCTTAAGCATTCCATATATTGGAATAGAAAGCTCTTTTTGCAATATTGGTAACACTGTTACTGAAAGAGTATGACAAGCAAATATAATGAGTTTAATTGAATGATTTTTCTTTAGAAAATTTATATTCCTTAGAACAATACTAAGAAGCTGTTTTTCACTCTTATGACCATATGGATGATGCAGAGTATCCCCATAGTAGATAAAACTCTCAAAAGGGAATTTCTTAACTAAAATGTTTAATAAAGGGACTCCTCCCATACCAGAGTCCAAAACCAAAATTGAATCTGAACAAAACGTCATATGTATATTTAGGGAACTTGTAATTTTTGCCCAACGACTATAAGATCACCGCGCAGATCATTCGTATTTTTTAAATTTGCTACAGTCGTGTCATTTTCTCTTGCTATTCTCTCTAATGAATCTCCGGGCTTTACTGTATAGACCTTTAACCCCTTAACCGCGGTCATATCTTTTTGATCTTCGACTATTTTAATTAAAGAAGCCAAGGCTTCTTTTAAGCTTTCAATATAGCGCGTTTGTTGTTCTATGATTTGTACGTTTTCATCTATCTTTTCTTTAAATTGCCCTAAAGAAGCTACAGTATCATGAGCATTATCTTTTAAAGATGACAAATCTTTTTTGACAAGGCTGTCTTTACCTTCAAGCATTAGTATATTCTTTTCAAGTCGAGCCAATTTTTCGTCTATTAGAGTTTTATGATCGTGGCTCACATCTAAAAAGTGTTGCCTTAATTCACCTAAATCACCTTCTTGGCTGTTCACTTTGCCTTCTAAGACTTGCATTTCAACTTCAAAACTGTTGAGTTGATACCTAAAATCTTCTGTTTCCGATTTAACCTCTCTAAGAGCGACTTCTGTTTGCTGATCTTGCATTCTAGCATGCTTTGAGATAGTACAAGAGGACAAAGAAACTACAAGTCCTGTCAGTATTACTAAAGTTTTTTTCATGATTCCACTTCAAAAAGCTTAAATTGCGCCCGTCTATTCCAGTTCCAAGAATCAGCATTATGACCTAGATTTACAGGTTTTTCATAACCATAAGAAATTGAAAAAATTCTATTTAAATCAACACCTTCTTGGATCAAAAGATTTCTCACTGTATTACTTCTTCTTGAACCTAAAGACATGTTATAAAGAGCAGCTCCTCTTTCATCACAATGCCCTTCAACAAAAACATAACAATTTGGATGTTCCTTGAGATATTTTGCAATATCTTTGACAATTTTTCTTCCAGCCTCATTTCTTAAGATGTCTCTATTTGTATCATAATAAATTGGTTGAAAGATTGTAGCTTGTTGCAAATTAGGTTCACTAAACCCTTCGATAGAGGGTAAAAAGCTTCCTTTTTCTCCCGGTGAAACCATAGATAGAGGATAGGGTTTATCTTTTGAAAACTCTAAATCATCACTTTCATCATCTTTCATTGCAATATAGTCTTCATCATGAGGACCTCTAAACTGATTTGGATGCTGAATCATTCTAGAATCACCATGCTTACCAATTAAAGCTCGAAAGCCTCTTCCCATATGTCTCCCTGCAGTTTTCGAATTTTCCCATATAGAGCCCTCCGCACGACGAGAAGCGCATCCTGTCATGGACAAAGTAATAACACTAAGTAAACTTGCAACAATCAATCTTTTCATATACTCCTCAGAATATGTTAATTATCCTCGTGAAAATCCATTAACATCAAATACAAAATAATCTTTTTTTACCAGGATCAAATTAAAAAACAATCTTTTTGAACAAATCCTCTCTATTTTAATAGATTATTACCTAATTTTCAATTAATCTCAGACGAGTTAAAAGATGATTGACAAGAAGAACTCTTCTTGCATCTTCTTTTACTAATATAGGAATAATCGATTTTAGATACTTATCTTTATCATTCATATCCAAAGGATCATATTCAAAATGCACGCTGCTTAATAAAGCCTTACCAGAACCTACTGCAGACTCAACCATACAAGCTGACTTGTCATCATTGCAATAGGATGCCAATCTTGTAACATTACTGCAAGATTCTACGTTCTCGAAATGTCCTCCTCCATTGTAATAGCAAAAAAATGTTTGCCCTTCTTCAAATGGCATATCTAAATTCCAAGAAAATTCTGCAGCTTGTGCACCTTCTTGGGTTTTGTAGTCAAAACCACATAAAGTTGGCCCTTTTACACTGCCTGGGAAAAAAGCAAGCTCCCTCTTTCCTAAAACTTCAATTTCAGATCCTTTTGCAAAATCCACATATCCTCCAGCGAAGTAGGCGCCTGCACATATTCCTAAAAAATTGCCCCCTGATCGGACATACCTTTGAATTTTTTTGTTTGCAGCTCCATTCAACATCTTAGTATAGGGAATATCTGCTCCTCCGGGTATCACAAAAAGGCGACAAGAATCTTCCCAGTTTTTCAGAATTAAAGACCTGGAAGAAATTTTAAGAACTTTATATTTATTAGATAAAAATGTTTTTAACATTTTAAGTGTCGCTTCCAACGACTCTTTACTAACACCTAATCCAGAGTAAACAAATATATTCATTAGTATTTTTTAGAAAAGATTCTATCATAAAGAGCAGAAATAAAATACTACAGATTTTATCTCTACTTTTGTCTTCACTTTTATCAATAGGAAAGGACACAGCGCAGCTACACTTTCATAAAAAATATTTTAATTAAAAAATTATTTCACACCCTAACAACTAACTTAAAAGATCTGTTTTATTTACAATCTTTAATATAAATAAACAATTTAATGCTATTATATACTGATAATAAATAAATAAAAAAATAAAATGACTAATTTAACTGCCCTAACTACAAACGTATCTAACGCGACCTTTCCTCTTACAGGGGCGTATATGCCTCAGCAACTTTTATTGAATAGTTTAAACTTAAATTATTCCTTTTCCTCTCTAGAAAATAAAAATTTTAATTTAATAGCTGAAAGTAGAGGCATAACCCCTATTAATCAACAATCAGTTAAAGATTTTCTTGGAATTAAAGAAAAGAATGTCTGCAAACATGCTCCGCTCGTTGTAAAAAAAGAATTTGAAAAACCTTCTAGTCAGATTTTAGATAAAAAAGATTTAGAATCTATATTAGACTCACATTCAATCACTCTAACAAACCATGATTTTTTACATGTTATGGGCGATATCTTTGGGAAAGACACCCAATTAGAAGGGAATCAGCAACTTATAACACTAAATATTATTAATAATTATTTTAATCCCTCTATAGCTGACACAAATAGCCCTTATTTAGATCGCTTTAAAAATAATGTTCTCAACCCAATATATGACCTCATTTTTGGATCTGGCAATAGTGATGACGGCTTTAAAGCCGTTTGGAACAAAAAAGCCACGACTGCGAAGTATCTTCACTATCTTGTAAATTACGGCGACTCACCTAGTTTTATATCCTACCTGCAAAAGCAGCTAGAAAAACTCGAAAAAGAAGATTTTGTGTTTTTTCCATTTACTTGGAAATCTAAGTTTTCAGGGGAGTCTCATGCAATTGTTGTAGAAATTCAAAAGCAAAAAAATAGTCTCTTTACCTTTAGAATATTCAATACTGGTAGTGGGATTCAATACCATCCGATTGCAACAATGTCTCATCGCTCACATCAACTCCCGTTAGAAATCATCGATATTGAGCCAAAAAGAATGTTATCAACACTAACATTAAAGTCTTTTTCAGAAATCGGATCTCTTTCTCAAATTGAAAAGCCAGAAGATAGTTGGGATCCTGAAGACCTATATAAAGTATGGCTCCCTATTTTGGGAGGTAAAAAAAACATTAATCCTAAAGCTGAGCTCTCTCAAGCGCAATACTCTGGAACTTGTAGCTGCGCATCTTTAATAGCATATATTCAAAATTACATTAAACCTTCTGGCCAATTTGCTAGAGTCTATTTTGAGATTCAGCTAAAGACTCTATGGAATTTTTATAAACAAAATAAAAGTAATTTAATCACTAATGAGATGACTAGAAGACTTTTAGAAAAAGGACTCACCTTTTTCTCTAAAAGAGTATTAAATGCATATGAAAAAGGGTTAATTAATAATAAAGAACTACTTTACACAGATGAAAAGCTCTCCGAAATTAAAAAGACTCTTGATCAAGTTAAATTTGATCTTAATGCAAATCTAAAAGCTGAGGGGTTGGGCCCTTCTCTAGAAGAGAAGTCTCCTTTAGTAACAACAACACCTATTGCCCTACCTCCAAGTAATGACCATCTCTCCTTTATAAAACCTTACCACTCTACTTCAATGTTTTTTGATTATAAGCCTAACTTTAAAACGCTCAATTCTGATCTTGAAACTTTTACTAGCTATTTTGAAGTATTATTAAGAAAGAAAGACACCCAAGCTATTATTAACGGGTATAAAACCTTAATTTTTAAACTCCCCCTTAATCAAAAAGAGTGGAGTAATATATCCCTTGAGACAATAAAAAAACTCAACCATCTTAGCAATATTTTTACAAGAAGCTACCTACTACATGTCACTCAAAATGGCTCTTTAGAAAAGTCTCTTCCTCCAGAGCTATTTTTAGCCCAGCTTAAGGTTTTAACTATTGCAGACATTGCATTTTCTAACTATTGCAAACAAAACAATCTAAAAGAAGTAATGCTTTATTCAGTAATCTTTTCGGGGATATTACATGAACGCAGCCATTTTTTCACTTCAATATCACCGAAATTACAATCTGAATTTATATCTATTTCAAACTATCTAAAAGAAAAAGAGAACCGTCTCAAGATAGAGTGCGATAGTACAGGCAGTTCTATAGAAGACTACCCCTCATTTTTTAAAACTTACTTTCCAACAGCAGATATATGGCGGAACACAAATAGCGATCAGATAAATTTGCCTAATTATGATGGTCCAGAAAGTGGGTTTTTTAATTGGGATTTAATAAATTCAGAAAAATTTAGAGAAAAAATGAAGTCTAAGGTTTTAGATTTTTCTTCATTAAATGATGGAGAACAAAAAGCTGCTATTTTTTCTGACAACGTTATAGATGAAAAAGGAAAAGCAGTACAACAATATAATAGACACCTCCCTCCAATTTTCTATGAAGTTAGAGACATCTTCTACTTAACTGATTTTTTAATTCACGAGCCTTTAGTAGGAGAGACATCTCAACTTATAGAAGATAGCTCCATAGATTATTCTTTTCATCGAGAAGAGAGTCAGTTTTATAAAAGAAAAAATGGATTTTCTCAAATTCCAAGATTTTTTGGTCTTAAATATAATTACGAAAGGGCAAGGAAATATGAAGATAAGGATATACCGCTTCATGAAAAAACCATCCGATTGCCCTACACCTATCATTTCAAATACTATTTCCCAAAGTTTTCTTCAAAAGATTTTTTAGAGAGTTACCTATACCCTATCCCATTTGAAAAGCATTACAGCAGCTCCTATTTTATCCAGTATAATGGCAGGGGACGCTCTAGAAAAGCCTCTAGAGAAATAACGCATAAAATAAGAGAGCTCTTTTTATTTAAAGACCAACAAATCACAAATATAATTAGCTTTTTTTCAGAAAATTTACACCTCCTATCTCAAAGTGATTATCAAAACTTATTGCAACTGTTTCTATTTGATTTTGGAAAAATTTATAATGAACTCAAAATAGATCTATCTCACTCATCTCAACTCTTATCAAAACTTGGTAATCTACTTCAAAAATCGATATTAATAGAAGCAAGCACAAAAAATCACTCCTCTCTACTAAACCTTCTTTTTTTTAATGAAAAGGTTCTTCATTTCGTTAATTACTTCAAAAACAATGAAAAAGATTTTTTCATCCCTGATGATTTCAAAACGTTTTTTTTAGATACAAATGATCATCTAAACTCAATTTTATCTTCTCTATCCCCTACTGACAATGACTTTTGGCACGCTCATCAAGTCAAATTGACACTTTTCAATCAGCTTGATATTTTGTCAGAAAATGATGTAGAAAGTTTTCTCAAAAGCGTATTTTATGCATCCATACATCTCAATAAAAGTGGAAATAATCTACAAAGAGATGAGAAAGAGCATACTGTAAGAAAATTCGAAAAAGAAATTCTAAGCTTTTTGTCTGATCCTATAAAAAGGGATAAACTTTTAAATAAACTTATCCAGTCAATTGACCCTCAACAAAAAAAGCTAACCTTTCATCTAGAGTCTTATCCAAATTTTTCAAGTGAAGACAAAAAATATACTATTA
>WNLI01147234.1:0-15890 GCA_025802215.1 Wirenia argentea
TCTTAGAACCCATGATAGGCTACCTGTATTATTGGACCAGTGGATACGTAACCAGTGAAAACCCCAGAGGGGAGGGGGTGGTCTTGTCTGGCAGTTAAAGTAAACACCTACCACCTGATTAACAGCTTATTTACAGCTGGATGCCACACCTTAATTAATTCCCTCAATGACTTTACACCCACCCCCTCCCCCTTCACACAATTCAGCATGCCATTAGCCCAGCATGTCAGTAGGATTGTTTTCTTAGAAAACAATAGGTTAGCCTACATGTTATAACTTGTTCAGTGACCATTTAAAAACAGGCACATTTTGCATCATCCATTAAAAAGTGCATGAAACCTTTCAAAAATGTGAGTTTAACACTATGCATAATACACTAAATCACTAACAGTAAACGGACTAAAAGCTCTTACGAGTTGTGTGTCAAAACCCATTTATCGCAAAATATCTCAAATTTGGTTAGAAACAGGTCTACTTAGAAATGTTCAAACTTTAGGCACTAAAATTACTATATTGTCACGACAACAATAACAAAATTTCAGTCATTTTCGACCGTGAAGGCCTCATTTTGAAACCTACACTTATACACAACGGTACCATGCGTACGCAGAACTACGTACTAGTGCAGTTCATTGTCCAGAAACCGTTAATTTAAAATCTCAGTTTTCGTCGAATTTACACAATACGTTGGAATCGAGTGGAACGTGCCTACTAGATCAACAATGACGCGACATAATGTACTCCAGTATCACTAATTACACATCTAAAATTCTGAACCACCGCCAAATTTGGCTGGTTCACCCATGAATAGTATTCAACTTGTGGGTTGTATGTACATTGTCATCGCTTCTCCAAATTCTGGTACTGCTAATTACATGCCTCAACTGATCCAGAATTTGACGTGACAAATGGTTGGTCTCGTTGGGAATGCTAAAGTGTGTCCATTGTCCGTGGCTAGATGTGCGAACAAACGGTACAATCGTCACCCAACAGAAACATTGCAAAAGTTGTGTTCTACATTTAGTCATAGTCAAGACTGAGTGAATGGGGAATACAATTTACTATGTCTCAACTATTCTGCGAATGATTCAACAATTTGTCAAAATGGCGAAATTGTCGCCGTAGCAGTAATCGCGCTAGTGCGTTACCATGATGCTGGTAGATGTACACGTCTGTACACCTGTGTTCAAGTTTCGGATTGCGTACCGTTTCTTCAATGTCAAACTGCGCGTCGACTCACCGGCAAGTCACCATTGACCAATATTGAAGCATTGTCACAATTACAAGCACTACCCATTGTCGACATTTAATACCGATGGTTTCAGAAGAAGCAAGGCGACACTTGTTATTTGACACGCAAATGTTAGGCTTCCACAAGTCGTGTCCATCCCGCCCATTGTCATGTTCACAAACACCCGTTACTCGACTCCTGTTTGTTTTCCATTTCCTATACACGTGTTTTAATCTCCACTGGCATTCTAGTGGGACAAATAAAGCCAAGCAATGCAAATAACACCATGTCACCACAAAATGATATGAGACTACCAGTCCAGTACTACCAGTATCATGCCAGGTATCGTAATTTCGAGACCCACCATCGAGAATTTCCATCTTTTGTTATCACACCTTTTGTGCTTTTTGTCAGTCATTCTTCATTCACGCATATTTTAATCCTTAACTGACTGCCGTATTCAGGAAATGCAAATATTAAGTACCTGTCCCACCCACCTGTAACAATTTGATTGTTACAAATGGTCAGGGTTCAAATTTAAGCCAGCTACTATGTTTGCTATTAGATGAAGCTGCACAGACAATGGTGCACAAATGTTCCAATCACTTCTCTCAGCCCCTTGTCAATGACACTACCCATAAAGTTACAGTACACATTGACCAACTAAAGTAATGTATAACATTTTCCAATACTTTTCCTGACATATTTAATTCTTTTTGTCCAAGTTCCAATAAATAACCGAAAAGTGAACAATTAGGAGCAATGTAGAATTGTAGATACCATAAAATGATGTTAAACCAGTCCGAACTCCGAATCCTTTGAATGTCCATACACGAATGTCTTATGTCAAAGCAGATAAAATTGTCAATACTTTCCTGACATAATCAATTTCCTTCAATCGGATCCTTCTCTTTCTTAAATTACTGAACAGTGAACAATTACAAGCAGAACAGATAAAAAAGTTGTTAAACCTTCATCCACCTAACCAACCGCACATAACTTCATAGTCCACAATGACTCCACACCCACTTTTAACCATCTTACGCCTACCCTCAAACAACCACCTAACCGCGAACTCATTCTTTGTCCGTGGCATGCTTTATTGGGACAGGCGCAGCGACCATAATACAGATTCATACCACACGTGTGGAACCACTGAAGAATGGTCAATCCTTCTTTGGATCCATTATAATGACTGAACAATATCTCGCCACAAGTCCATGTTAAATGTTGTTCGTCAGTTCTTCCGCGCGATCCACGCACCACGAGCAACATTGTTAATGTTCATAAGCCAACGATCGAACAGCATCAGACAAGCATAACAAAAGAGTGAGAAGACAACAATACCACACCACGATGGCCGTCTGATAACTGCGGGCCACATTCACTGCGGACACACTTTGCCTATACGTCAGTGGTGTCGCCGCTTGACCACTCTTTGACCATAGGTCACGGATGTCACTCTCGCTGAAGACAGGTTTTATCTCCCTATAACCATTACTAGATTGCGACTGATTGTTAAGACATTGTTAATTGTTCAACCGACCATAAATGACGGCGACATTGTTCAACGGATCAAGTGGTCGTAGCTGTATGACAAGATATAGAAGCCACTGCCACAGGCCATAGACGGAATTAATGACTGGCTTATCACCTCATAGCTATTGCTAATGTTGTACAGAATTAGTGCTTAGTGGTTCGTGCCGCTAGTTCACCTTGAGGCGATTTGGGGTACCGGTTTCATATAGCCTATTTTGAAGGTGTCTGAAAGAAATTGATGGCTGGATCTAAGTTTAATTTAAATTATAATCCCAGACAGAGAGTGTCCATATACCTGACTTAATTAAAATGAAATTACAGTGGTTTGTAGTCGTACCGTAGAGGTTTGATGGTGCTAATTTCAGACAAGGGCCTCAAGCCATCTTACAATCATGAGCTGTGAATCTTGTGATGGCTCCTTCCCTAAATGGAGAAAATGAAAATTGAGAATGACATTTTGACTGGTTAATCAATCAAAGGTTCGGAAGATTTGCTAGAAATGGCAAGAAATCAGAGAAAATTGGTGATTATCGTGACAAATAAATGTACTAATCATCCAGATTTGCTGTAACCCAGCCGTGGGCTTGTCTACACGACAGTGTATTGTGGCGTCACTGGCATCATGATCTTATAATTGAAACGAAACTGATTGAGCTTAGGGCCTGTCAGTGTCTCCAGTGTCCTTCCATTAATAATCCTTCTGTCAGATGTATCATGTATGCCTTCTAGTATAAGTGTCTTGCTGAACACAATGTTTCACACATTGTGAAAAAATGGTTACATAAAAATGTCCCTCGTGGACAAATTTAAAGACACGACCAAATTGATGTAGCTATTCTGTTCGTAGTAATAATGTTATCGCCAAAGGGATATTGTCCAGTCTCAGTCTGTAACTGTGTTTGTATTATCTGAAACTGTGTTTTCAGAATTAGTCATGAATAGGAATACAAAATGTTCAAATCGGCCGTTGAATTTATTTCCCTTTTATTTGAACACATTTGTTGACCAGAACATAAGGTCATCTTACGAGTGACCTATGTTAGGTCTGTAAACTTGTAGATTTGGTGACTGACACTGCTGTCCAATAATTTGGACAGTGTCCATAGAACTTTGTTTGACTTTCATGTTGCTCAGTTTGCAGCTTCACAAGATAATCCAAATGAACCAATCTTGTCGAGTTACTGTATGTTTCATCCCGACGCTTGTCTGGCATTCCATAATCTGAGTTGTTTCATCCCGAGGCCTGTCTCTGAGTATCTGCAATTCCATTAGCCCTTCCATAATCTGAGTTTTCATCCGAGGTATATCTCTGGGTGTCTTGCCATTTCATCAGCCATTTCATAATCTTAGTTGTTTCCACCCGAGGCCTGTCTCTGAGTCTCTGCCATTCCATTAGGCTGCCATTCCAAAGGCTTCCATAATCTGAGTTGTTTCAACCCGAGGCCTGTCTCTGCCCTGGGTGTCTGCCATTCCATTAGCCCTTCCACAATCTGCCGTCATCGGTCTCTCCACCTAAGGAGTTTCACACTCTCCTGAATAGTGTGGCCGCATCAAAACGTCCCTCGTAGCTATGACCTATTGTGTGTAAGTTATTGTCAATTAATTATACTAAGATCTCGGTATAAGATAATGAGATCGGAAGATGTGAGATTAGAGAACCGCTCCACCCAAGCGTATAACTGTTCGTCGGTCTTTTGTACATTTCTCTGTTTGTTATTGTAGGAATAGTGGCGTGTTGTCCTTCAGTCTATCATTCCTCGCGGACTTTGTCGTACTTGCTTACCTAGTCGTCAGTTAGCCTAACAAATGCTCACGGCTATTGGTCACTGTTTGGGTACTAAAGATAATTGAGCATTTATGCTAATGTAAAGTAAACTTGCAATAGATAATTATTGGAGATGGTTTTTTGAGGAATTTGAAATATTAAAAAGTGGAGTGTGGACTATAGATGAGCATAATAGTGTTTTGTTGCTGTCGTGATGGATAAAAATTGGGTTTTCATTTGCTAGTAATTCGACCCAGCGTGAGTTTACATTATATTGCGTAATACAATATTGAAATGTGTACTATTGAAACTTGAAATATGGTATGTATTGAAATTTACACTGATAATAAATTGGCGCATGATTTGGCTAGCTACCAAAATACTATACCAAATTACATGCAGAGCGACATGCCCTTATTTGCATTTCTATACAGGGTTATTAAAACTTGACGCTTGGTTAGAACTCGTAGGTGTCGTGTTTCATACATAAAGGATTATTTTATGGCAAGATAAGATAGTATAGTTAGAGATAGCTGACACGCGTATCACACAAGTTTGCCGACGCACGCGAGCTTTGTTACTTTGACCTACCTTAGGTCTGATCTAAGCTCTAAGCTCATTGAAGTTCTAAGATCGATTCACTTCGCAAATCGCCATACACAATTAAATGCCACTCCTTCGCAAACAAAATATACTAGGTGTATCTTTACCTTAAATTTTGTTCGACATAATATTATAAGGGTCTACTGGTATTCTTTTTAGGGGGCTTTAATATGGTATTTGTTTAGACACCTTTCACTTTCCATTTTGAAAATTTGCTTTATCATTCAAATAGTTTTAAAATATCATTTCTCGTACAAAGAAAATACAGAATTTATCGTGAACTATTATTATAAAGTAGTTTTATTTGTATTTGCGCGAATAGAGAACGGTAAATGTAAAATTAAATGGTCTATACCACTACCGCTATTACTTATAATATTTACCCAGCTTTAAATAATTTATAAAAAGGTGCTTTTAAACGTATGTTTGCACAAGTTTTTATGTCTACACATAATGTATACGAACATAGCTAGAGCAAACATAGAGGCCTTTTAGGGCAAACTTCGGCTAATATTAGCTGGGTAAATATCAACTCAATCACACATTCTTTACTTTGTAAATAGTTCTTCAATGGCCATTCTTTTGTGGGTAAATAGATTTACATTCACCGGGCTTTGGCAGGTAAAATTAATTTCAATTTTCAATCCTATTTCTCGGTACCAGACTACCATCTACAATCCATATCCACGACTTGTGGTATAATTTCACACAAATTCATTGTCAAAATACGCCAGACTGTACTTAAATGCAGTGCGAAATGTTAACGGAATAAACGCACAGGTGCGCGAGGCATCAATTCACAGCCCCTCAAATACCACTTGCACCTCTCACCTGGTATTAGTTCAGCACCACGAGCCAATATTTACACCTGACGAACATGAATAGACGACATGAAATTTAAATTAATATTGTGGCATGTGAATATTATTATGATGTAATAACATGTCATTGGTGGCCAAATAGGTGTTATATCGGATTAGGCAACGTGAATGCATTTTGAATTGATGAAATTTAATGCATGTTTATAATCGCAAGTATATGGAATATTATAGTGGTGTCAAGCAAGAATATTGATAAATTTAATTAATTTTTTTTTTTTTTATTATTCATGCATTTTATTCAAGTATTGAATACATTTTACAGTAATACACATAATATAAATAGTACAAATACATACGTAAATTCACATTATTGCAGTCGGAATTTCGTCTACACTTCTACACTTCTACTGATTGTGTCACTATCGAATGACCTAAAAATTGGACGTCCAGATTTAGGGGGTCTTTAAAAATCCAAGATGGCGTCCAAGCCTACGTCTGACCAAGATACTTACAGTCGCCCCCGCAATTCGTGGACGGGTCATTGTAGTAGACCATGGCGCTGATGGACTTCGCCGAGCCAAGGTCCAGCTGCCACCAGTAGCCGCCCCCATCATTGTCTGACGCCTGTGACATGGCACATCCGGGTCGGTCTGGTAGTGCTCCCGGTCCTGTCTTTATTCCATTGATGCCACGTGATGCATCGCCCCCGCCCACAGTTGTAGATCCGGTCGCTGAAGTTCCGGTCGCTCGAGCGATGTTTTCTGGTGGAATAGTTTATATCAGTGCGTATCTATAAAAAGGAAAACAGATTTACACAGAGTTTTTAGATAAAATTATACAGTAGGTAACAAAACTTACATCTGTCTTCTTTCTGAATATATCAAATTTATTAATATCGGCATCCTAGTTATCATTTTATAAAGGTTTATAATGAGTTCATTACTTATTGGTCACCCTGTATATGTACCCGCAGAAGATAGCTTGCGTTATCTCCTGTGCTTTTTATAGACTGCCTATGGTAGACTGGTAATGTCAATTTTTACAAAGTCAAAGTGTAATTAATTATCAAAGTTCCCTACAGTACTCTACGCCTACCAGTGAAACTAGTCGAAACAACTGGTAAGTTTAATAGCAGTAGAAGTATATTCTGTAATATTCGATATTTAATTAGTCACATTTAAAGGTACAATGTCAGTACTTGAACCTACCTGTTTGGCACCTGTCTCCGCAGCATTTACTCTGCCACCCCAAGGCACACCCTCCCGCTCCCGCACACGATCCGGTATTTGGGTGACACAAGTCGTTGAAGAGACAATGGCACGTCCCGGAACACGTTGGCGGCCCGTACGTGCCGGCCGCGCACAGGACTGGATGGTATAGACGAGAGTATGTATGTATGTATGTATGTATGTATGTATGTATGTATGTATGTGACATGTGGTACAGGACATCCGAGGTCGCTGGATCGTGCCCGGTCGGCCGTGTGCTGGACTGTATGGTAGAGACGAATCAGTATGTGACATGAGAATGAAACCATCAAAAACATCAAAGGTCGCTGGACTGTTATGGAGAGACGAAAACAAGGGACCACCAAAAACATCAAAGGTCGCTGGATCGTGCCCGGTTGGCGGCGCACGGGACTGTATTGGGAAAGTAAGTATGTGACATTGGGATAAGAAATCATCAAATCTGAGGTCGGTGGATCGTGTCCGTCCGGCTGTGAACAAAATTGATGTTGTTTTAAATTGTTACATATATATTTAGGCGTGTATACAGTAACTGTTGTCATCAGGTGTGTACATAGCATAGGATCACCTTAATAATTGTAAACCACTACAATAAATTTGTAATAAAAATAAAATAAAATAAAAACTGGAACGAACGTGTTGGTCGTGCACTGGACAAAAGCAAGTATGTGATATTGGGATAAGAAACAATTCAAAACGTTAGATGACGCTGGATCGAACGGATCGGCCGTGTACCGAACTGTATACCAGAGAGACGAACGTTTGTAACAATGTCATACGAGACCATAAAAACCCAGAGGTCGTTGGAACGAACGTGTCGGTCGTGTACGGGATTGTACGAGAGAGCCGAAAGCAAGTATGTGGCATTGGGATACAGGACCATTACAACACACGCTCGTCCGACCGAACGAAAGCGTCAGCCGTAAGGGAGAGACGAAAACAAGGGATCATCAACAACATCAGAGGACGTTGGAACGAACGTGTCAGTTGTGTATTGGTATGTAAGGGAGAGACAAAAACATCAGAGGACGTTGGAACGAACGTGTCAGCCGAGCATTGAACTGTAGAAGAGTGACGAAAGTATCAGCGGACGTTGAACGAATGTGTCAGTCGCGTATTGGTATGTAAGGGAGAGAAAAAAACATCAGAGGACGTTGGAACGAACGTGTCAGCCGTCCACTGAACTGTAAAAGAGAGACGTAAGCAAGTATGTGACATTGGGATACATGACCATTGCAACACACTCTCCATCGATCGATCGAACGTATCGGTCCTACACTATGTACGGTAGAGGAAAGTACTGTATGTATGTGGCATTGGGATACAGGGCCATTACAAGTTACAACACACGTCAGATGTCTGTCGAACGTATCGATCGTACACTGCATGGACTGTACGCGAGGGGAAAGTACTGTATGTATGTGGCATTATGATATGGGACCTTCCAAAACAACATCACAGGTCGTAGGACTGTACGTGTTGGGCCGTTGGCCATCCACTGAACTGTACGACGAGGGAAAGCATGTGACTGTGCGATCGGACGTTTTTCGTTGTTTCCTGGGTAAGAACACACAATATCCATAGCATCAGTGTACCAATCCTGTAAAATCGGTACTGATCGTACTGTACATATGCCGTATAGTAGGTTGGAAAAAGCCATGCATGTAATTATTATAATTAATATACATTGTACATGGATCATAGTACGTCGATGCCTCCTTGCTCACGACTATGTAAGACCGACATTTGGTAGATCAAGATCTGAAAAAGTAGCATATCATACGTATAAATATCCGTCTTTGCTTTAACCATTACACACAGTAGTTACTGTACCCCATAGTGCACTGGACTGAACGTGCCGATTGTGCACTTCACATGTATTCCAAAAAAATACGCGATCAGATCGATACAAAGTTGTAGCTCAAAAATCATAAAGTCGAATTTATACCAAAACGCAGTCTAAAAAGGATGATTCAAATATTAAACTAAAACTAATAAAGAAATTAATTATATCGATAACATTTTGCAGGTTACAAGATTTAGTGATACCATACCAATACGAACCAGTTACTGTGGTGGTTGTAGTGGGCGTAGTGGTTGTTGTGGTAGGCGTAGTGGTGGTTGTTGTAGGCGTAGTGGTGGTTGTAGTTGGCGTAGTCGTGGTTGTAGTAGGCGTAGTCGTGGTTGTAGTAGGCGTAGTCGTGGTGGTTGTAGTAGGCGTAGTCGTGGTGGTTGTACTCGGTGTAGTCGTGGTTGTAGTAGGCGTAGTCGTGGTTGTAGTAGGCGTAGTCGTTGTTGTAGTTGGCGTAGTCGTGGTTGTCGTAGGTGTAGTTGTAGTTGTCACTGAGAAAATTGTTATAAGAATTTAAATACAGTACAAGATGCTGTATACTAAATGATTTTCGTATGTTTTACCTGTCGACATAATTAGTTGAGGTGTGATAGGAATAGTTACTTTTTTACAGATACGTTGTATTTAAATTTCTGCAAATTGTACGATGGTAACATTCTCTTAGAAGACTGTTCCATAATGTTGTGAGACTAATTAACGTCGAACAATGTAAGGGGATACTAAAGTCATACATTACCAATTACCAAGGCTGCAACGGAATAGACGTTTACGCGATCCACTGTGACACAATAATAAACGGCCGTAGTGCATGGTTGGTATTGATAAAAATTGGTGCTTCTAAGATAATGTATCCAAGTTTTTACGCGTTCCAGGTTTCAACCCTGAATCCCGAATTACCACCGAGCTACTCTACCGTAACACCCCCCCCCCCTCCCCCGCGAGAAGGAAAACTCATTAAAATCCTCGAGGGGTGGCGGGGTGATGACCAAATGAGCCAGGAGACATTCCTACCCTCCACCAGCCTCATTGGGATGCAGCGTCGGGTTAATGCTGTTTGGGGGAGTAACAGGTTTGGTCTATGACTAGACCTCCCCTCATCATCGGTAAATGTCCTGATTCTACATAAACCAGGACGTTAGGTGTATGGTGTGACCAGGGCATATTCACACGTCGAGCCGGTTTGACTGATATGCTTGGGGAGCCGGTCGTTGTTGGACCTTTACAGTAAACTAGTATGTTATCATATTGCAGCAGTAATGATGTAATCGCGGGTATCGCAATGGGCCCACAAGGTGGCCTGCGTGAAGGGGTTCAATATACACTGACCAGACCCCCCCCCCCCCACACACACACACACACACAACACAGTGTGATAGAAACTTTTCAATTCAATTCAATTTTATTTTCATATGAATATATACGAAACCCAAAACATGGTATCTCGATTTGGACCCTTTTGAGAAAACGTAAAAGAACTATCTCATTACTTCAATAATGTGTATAGTAATTTAATGGTACTAGCCTTACTTTTTAGCCCTGAATTCAGTGTGATAGTTGTTTTTATTCCCTTTCATCACGTTCAGTCAGGACAAGCCAAACAAATATGAGATACAGGTTTGGGATTCGGGAATCGAGAAAATACCGAGATACCAGGTTTTTTTTCAGTCGAAAAAAGAATAGCCTAGTTCCCGTTTTCCGATTGTCAAATGATTTTAACACAATATCCAAAAGTGTACAACGATTCCCACTGTGAAAAAATTGAAATATAAATCAATAAAAAAAATTCTGAGATACCATGTTTTGGGTTTCACATTTTGTTCAATGTCGAGAAAATCCAGAGATACCAGGTTTTGTTTTTTTCAATGTCAAAAATCACCGACTTCCAGTTCTCCGATCATCACGTGACTTTAACACAATATGCAAAAGTCTACAACGTTTCCAACTGTACCAAAAAGTAAAAAACCTGATTTTCCGAGATACCATGTTTTGGGTTTCGACCGACGAATTATACGTACTGTGTAAATAATTATACCTGCTGAGCGTGAGGTGGGCAGCCGCCTGTCCACGAGGCAGGTACGTTCTGAGAGCCGTGACCAGGGTTCGCTCCAGAGGTGGCACTAATCTCATCTTGGCTATTGATGTAAATACATTACACAGGCTACTGCGTATCATCATCGTCAACAGAATGCGCAGAAGTAGCATTATAATAACGTAACTTGCTCTTAGCTAGGATACATGAACTGTGACAATATTGTGTTTACTGTTTAGGCATCAAAAATAATCAGTATAGGCTACATCACTATACTGTATATTTTCCATTATTAACATTGTCAAAAGCCTGACCAAAAAAATGTGTGAATATCTTTCGCAAGATCATTTGGTTTACATTTTGTGCTCACTATTTGCGACATATACAGTATACACATACAAGTTATTGAAATAACTTTCAGTTTATATGTGGGTATACACTCATATCATATCAATTATCATATTAACAGCACTCGAGCGATTTGCATCCAAATGACGGTTACATGATTGATGATATTTTTTAATTTGCAGTTTGAAACACAGATAAGAAAATTACACATCTTTCCAATATTTAACCACAATAATAAAAAATTATTATGATCACTTCGAAATTTTGGGTATCATGGGTAGACTATATAATTAGCAATGATTTTGACAACAATATAAAGGAAAATATTATGCCATAATTATAGCATATTTACTTTTTTGACGCCTGTTATTTTGTAATATACGTATACTGTATTGCGCTAGGCACTACTGTATTTTCCTAATAAAACTGTATATCATATTCTGTAGTTCACTATTAATTTGAGTAACAGCTTGTTAATATGTACATATCAATGTTGTACTACACTATCCATATACTTGTGACCAATGACCGTGCATCGCATCGCAGCAGATTGCGAACTCAATGTGAGCCGCCCAATTCGTTGGCGGATTACGGCATTGATTAACATTGACTGCGTACTCCATTCATTTGTATTGACACGACGTGGTATTCCACTGTTCTGTAATATCTGTCCGTCTATTCACGTCCCATGTAAATATGCGTTTATCGCAGTGGCCCGAATCCAATTTTGTATTTCACGAAAGTCAATTTGGTTTCCGGAAAAACTCGGGTACATCAGACGCCATTTTTTCACTATCATCAGCAATAAGTGTTTCATTTGCTAAAGGAAAGAGGCTATACTGTTGTTTTGTCGATTTGCGCAAGGCGTATGATCTGGTAATTAGGGAATTATTATGGGCGAAGTTACGACAATATAAAGTCAGTTCAAAGTTTATTGATGTGATTATCGCAATATATAATGGTACTATCAGCAAAGTATGGTTCGATGGCGCTTATTCAGAAGATTTCCCATGTAATATCGGCTTAAAGCAAGGAGATAGCCTCTCTCCCACATTGTTCTCATTATTCATTAATGATATGCATGACGTATTAACTGGCAATGATGGTGGCATTGAACTGAGTACAGGACGGCGTATAGGAGCCATACTATATGCAGACGATACAGCTATAATCAGTAATACAGAGGAGGGGTTACAGACAATGCTGGACAGACTATCGACATACTGTGACACGTGGGGACTGAAGGTCAATGAGGACAAAACCAAGGTCATGGTATTCAGGAAAGGAGGTCGTCTGAGGAATGGTATATCGTTCAAATACAAGGGAGAAGAATTGGAGATTGTAGGGAGGTTCAAATATCTGGGCTTTGTACTGACAAGTGGAGGTAGTTTCAGAGAAGGCCAGGAAGTGTTAGCGCAACAGGGGCTGAAGGCCACGTACAGTCTAAATAGTAATCTGTCCCATTATAAACAGGTAAATTTCCAGTTAAAGGTAGATTTATTCCAGAAAATGGTAGAGCCTATCCTGTTGTATGGGTGTGAGGTATGGGGGATGTCGGTAACGGACGCTGGTAACCACACGAGGTTGAAGTATCTGAAAAGACAACTGGGTGTCAGAGAGACGACGGTCACAGACTTTGTTTATAGTGAAACAGGACTGAGACCACTTGAATTTATGGCTAATCAGAGAGTAATTAAATTTTGGTTGAAAATTGTTGGTCAAGGCGATCATAAGATAACCAAATGCCTGTATAGCGAACTTGTGATGCTGCACGATGCGGATCCAATGGTCAACACGTGGGCATCAAAGGTCAAGGCCACTCTTGATAGGAATGGTCTATCGGAGGTATGGATTAGGCAAAGTGGTCACGCTGGATTCTTAAGGGAATATGGACAAAGGCTGGAAGACGTGTATATACAGGAATGGAGGGCTAGGATAACGGACTTACATAAGGCACATCTCTATAGGCATATCAAGGATGACCTGGTAATGGAGAAATATTTGACGGAAATAAAGGTAGATGGTCACAGGAAGGCACTGACGCGACTGAGACTATGTTCACATGACCTGATGATTGAACGAGGACGATGGATGAGGCCAAGGCTAGAGGTGGCTGAGAGAATATGTCCGTTATGTTCGCGGGACGTCGAGGACGAATTCCATGCTGTTCTAGTCTGTCCGCAGTACGCGAATCTACGCAACCAATACATCAAACATCATTATACAACGAGGCCGAGTATGGTGAAGTTTATTGATTTAATGACATCCCTGGACGCAATTGAAATTAGCAAACTGGCGAAATTTATTTTTATAATGAATAAAGAAAGAACGGCACGGAATGTGACGAACAACAGCGCCACATAACGCAAACTCCTCAAACAGTGAAATCTAATATCACGCTACCTATAGCTCTACAGGGCTTTTGTACATAATTGTGTGTATAATAATAGCCTATGTAATTAACAACGTAGGCCTACTGATAAATATTTTGCATTATTTCGCGTATAAACCAAGACTTCTATCAAAATGAATTTTTAATGTTGTAGTCTGTATACCATCACAAAATATCCGCAATTATTTGGACGTTTGTAGGACACCAGTGTCGTTAGTTATCACCGGTATTGCTAAAATTGGCTCTTTGTAGACAAAAATGTGTCAGCATGAGTTATCCATCTGGTGACGTCAGGCAAACAGCAAGACATTGAGGGAGCTAAAATTTTCTTGTTATTTAACAATTGGAAATTTATTCCACGAAGTACTACATTTTTTCCCGTCCTATTATGGCCCTATTATGGCCTATTATAGCCCCATTCCCGGATTGTCCAATCGACGTAATGAATCTGCTATTTTAGGTATTTTACCAAACTTCCCAAATGTGTGATTGTTAAAATGCAAATTTGTTTCCGCAAAAGGATGAAACGACTGGAAATGCTATACATTCGGTCGATATATATATCGTAAAATGAATAGAATGATACTTCGTGGGGTTTCTCGTGCTGCATGGCGTATTTGCCCGTGACCGACGCATATATTTGCAAATATTCCGTCGATCGCGGGCGGGTGTGCCATGCAGTGCGGGACATTCTGTGAGGTATCCTCTGTTTATTAGACGATTTGCTTAATTCTAACATCAGGTAGATGGAGTTTCAAAACAAAATTTTGTGCAAAAAAAAAAAAAAAGTTATTTGTATACAACGACTGTCCAAAAACATTATCAGGAATTCATTGTGACTGCACTCTTGGTTTAGGATGTAGCGTTACCATGCATAATAATGAATATATACGTAACAATTTCTGGTGTGGGCTGTTCGGGATAAAGTCACCAGTATCACGTGAAGATGGTATTTCACATAAACTCATCATTTTTCCTCGGCTCTGACTCGGAAAATGGTGTAGCCTTAAGTGGGATACCATCCCATATCTACGGGTTAATGTTAGGGCATTTAGTATAATTGTGTTGTAAAAATATAAATTATCAGTTGGGTGTCACAGTATAAGTATATAATTATGTATATACCGTAATAGCCTATCTTGTATACTGCATAAAGTAATGTAAATATCTGTTATTCTCCATAGTCTATAGGCTATTCGTATATTACTGGGACGATAATTGCAGAGCGGATACGAAGAATGACATCAGTTGAGTGCCCATGAATATCACCGGAAAGCACCTCGCGAAAGTGATGTTTGTGTATGCGCGAGGCTTGATGGGTTTTGTGTATCCTTTCTGCAGAAGCTCTAATAGTTTTGGAAGGTTTCATCCATTTCTGGAAACGAATGACCAGTTCCAAATCATAGGAAAGTAATAAGCAAATTAAATAATAGCTGTCACGCAGCGGAACATCAGCGGATACAGTTAGTCTCCTAAAAGATATTATATAGTATATATAAGGTACTGTTGCATTGTATACGTTTTTGTTTAAATTACAGGTAACGTACACTATAATATACCGTATATACTATAATGGTTCATAAAATATACGTCCGTCGTCAGATACAGCGATCTCTTCAGCAGGTACATCCTGCGCACTAGCATTGTGATGACGTAAAGGTGGGTTGAGTTTGGTTGGTAAATTTGCATAACAATACCCCCCCCTTGTAGCACTGCTAGCGTTAGCATATCATATTAAATTTAGCCGCATTAAATTCAGCCGCATTGACTCGAAATTAAACCTTGACGAAAAACTTAGAGCTCCTACAAAATTTCGCCATATTATATTGATCAAGTTTTTACTTACCTACCTACTCACTTTTCTTAAACGCAATCGGCTCCACAAAGTACGAATCAGGTCGCGTTAATCAATATTTTAATAATCACAAAAATCTAGAATACTTTCCTGCAAAATGTGGCTATCGGGAAATTTAACATGAGTTGTTCTGGGGTACAGCTCTTACGCAGGATAAGGATAAATTCGTTATGGCGTATTCTTTGGTGTGTGTGGTGGACGCAGGAGT